>SPJY01015416.1:97566-191792 GCA_005191435.1 Raddia distichophylla | reverse complement strand
GCACGGACCCGCATGGCTGTGGCTGATGTGGCAATGCTTCATGTTTCCAGATAAAAAAAATACTTCCTCCATTCCAAATTGTAGTTCACCGTTGACTTTTGGATATTCTATTTGACCATTTTTCTTATTCAAAAAATATATGTAAATATTATTTATTTTGTTGTGATTTGTTTTATCAGTAAACATACTTTAAGTATGATTTATATTTTTGCATGTTTGCACTAATTTTTTGAATAAGACGAATGGTCAAAAAACGTGTTCCAAAGTCAACAGTGAACTACAATTTGGAACGGAGGGAGTAGAAAGATTTACTAATTTCATCCTCAACTATTGCCCAAGTAAATTGATCCCTAGGGTGCACCTCGTTGGAATCTGTCAACAAACCTTGCTACCAAGCGTAGTACAAGGTATGGTGTATAGGAACAATCAAAGAGAGAACAAGAATACAAGGATATAGGGTGGAGCTTCTCTTTATTAATTTTTATATCTATTTACAACATGGGGGCTGCACCTCTTCTTATATAGTACTGCTTAGGGTTTTGGCTAGTTATAATGTGGGATCCATCGTGGGAGGGGCACCGGCTAACCCTAGCTGCACGCATGCTGTGCGCCGGCCCTAGCCAGGCCGGGTTCCTCTCCCGATGGTTTCCCAACACTCCCCCTTATACCTTGCCAACGAGATGCATATGCCTCATCAAAACTCCATCCAAAAACTCAGTGGGAAAAAAGAACCGAAGAAAAAGTAAATATCATACGCTTGATGTGTGCACAATTTGCCTCATTAAAAACCTCACGTGAGAAAATAAAGGAAAACACACTAAGGGAAAAAAAATACAAACCACCCAATATTACATACGATCTTATAAATCGATTTGGGTACTCAAGCTTTATGCCTAAGCCTAAGCTTTAATTCAGGGAGTGTGAAGTATCTCCCCCTGAATTCAGCACTTCATTTAGCCTGACCATTCTGATACCCATAACGCATCTTTCAAAAGAGGTAACGGGCAACGATTTCGTGAATACGTCACCTAAGTTTTTACAGGACTTGTTGTGCTAAATGTTTACTTTGCTCAACTTATGCAATTCATGTGCATAGAAGAACTGGAGGTCGATATTTTTCATAAGATTACTTTTCACATGACTCATTTTCATTTGTGCAACACAAACAGTATTATTTTCATGGATAATTATTGGGATTTGCTCAATATGTAATACACATGACTGCCATATATCTTACCGTTCTATTCAACAATGCACATCTATGAGCTTCATATAATATAATTATTTCTGAGTGGTTCGTGGACGTGGCCACAAGCGTCTGCTTAGATGACTTCCATGACAATACAATGCCTCCACGTACAAAAACATACTTAGTTTGTGGTTTTCTGGAATGCGGATCTAACGGGGACCTTTATTCCATTCTAATGCCTCTTCGTGGGCGCTGCACTGTATCGAGGCAACATGTTCACGACAAATGCTAAATCAGATTGTGTACTGTTAGCAAGATACATATGTGCTTCTATTGCACTCAGGTATGAGACTTTCTGCTTGAGAATCCCCCCCCTCTTCCTTGGGTCAAAAGGGGTATTAATCTTTCTGCAAAGACCTCCCATTCATAAGGATTCTAGAGGATCAGGCTTTGTCAAAGCCAAACCTTTCTAATATTTTCTGAGTATAGGTCGCCTGGTGCAGTAGGATCCCATGAGTGAAATGCTCGATCTATAAGTCTAAGCAGAACTTAGTTTTACTTAAATGTTTCAATTCAAAATCATACTTCAAATATGGGCATACTTATTCTAATTCTATTCTTCAATTCATATAGTGATTTTCAGAGTTTTACATTATATGTTTCTATTTTCTCTATCTTGGTTACGAAAGGTGATACTTCATGTATTTTCATTCATAAGTCTGAATCCAAGTTTCTTAGTCTTATATTCAGTAACAACATCCTTCAATTCAAATTTCACTCTAAACTTTAAGTCGAGTAATGCCAATAATGAGATATATCTAAAGCAATACCATGACCAGGGAGTAAACTTCTTATGAAGCGTCGAGCTATCAGCCTTGTTATGTAATATACAAATTCATTATTCTTGTTTCTCTTATACAGAAGATGCTAGTATATCGAGGTAATTTCCTTCTTTCGTGTGGCACAAATATATGTTGACTTTTACTGTTGCTCTATTCATAAATTTTCTTAATAAAATAATTCATATGGCCATTTAGTCATGGGGTGCTTCGCGCACTTCTACTTGCTCTGCACCGCTATTTCTCATCACGATAGCAAGTTCATTTAGTTCTTATCGCCGGTGTGCGCACACACTTTGATCGAAACATTCATGTATTTATTCCTACCATGAAATATTCAAAAATGGGAGTGTCTTGCTAGTAGGCTTCTCTCTAGCTGCCAGATCTCAACTGGCTCCCCTTCTCTACTTGGGGCATTTTAGTGATTTGGTCATGATAAGCCCTCTTTCTCTTTTTTCCCAGGTGTCCCCATGTACTTCGGGTCGGAGGAACTAGACTCCGTGTTCATTCTAGGCCTTTGAACAGGTTTAGGGGTACCTTCAATTTTTTGGTATTGCAACCCTCTCTGGTGCATTACTTCTACTAATGCAACTTAATCACTCCCTTCATATCACAAAATAATGGGCAGTGCCAATTTCATATACTTTAATAGTCTCCGAGACTTTCATTTATTTACTAGTGCAAGGGTCATGCACGGAAATTTTATATGCTTATTTCCCGGCATTCTCATTCAAGGGTTCTAATTCTCCCTCTAATGACAGAAAAATAATCCTCGTTAATAGTGGTATGGTACATATGATTCAAAGTGAAAAATTTCATGATGACCCTTTGAATGCACTAGTTGGATGTTGTAAGACTACTTGTCCCTTTTTTATAGTGATTAGGGATGCTTTGTGTAAGACTTCATATCTTCACATATTTTTTAAGAATTACAACTCTGCTAATTAACCGGGATAATTATTCAATTATTTTTAATTCATATGACTGCTAGTCTCTCTGCAAGAGGTGGCATGCTATGCCTATGCAAAGTGCTCTACTTCAAATCCAATCATCAAATGCCTTTGAAACAAAGTCACTAGCAGTGTCCATTGCAGTGGACTTTATATGAGGATATGGGAAAATTCTTTAATTCCAGTGATTTACAAGATTTTCTCTTCAAGTGCTTCGTTCCTTGTGTGAGAGTAAACTCAGAGGAAACGGTGTTCAACACTATGAAGTACCAAAACTGCCTTGATAAGGGCTGACTTGGAATGTAAATGTCCCACTGGATGCAGTTCAAAGATTTAGGGACTTTGGCATTCTCTTCATAACACAAGGTTCATTCATTAATTTTCAATGGCACATTCAGTCACACAAAATCTTCACGATGATATTATAACCAGGTGAGTTGTTTGTGCAATCTCTTATCATTCCAAAACTGGGTAACCTAGAATACAATACTGAAAAGATAAGAGTTAAAAGTTTCTAAAACCAGCCTTTCAAGCTGGTTTGCACTGCAAGTGCATCAAATCTAGTGTAGTTTAGCCCGAATTCATATTGGAGGGATTACTTATAGTATGCTTTTCTTACATCCAGCATAATGCATGAGCATTCAATGCTATTCTATTCATTGATTTTTTTCATGAAACACATATGCACATATGTCTTTCAGATTTAGCAGAGTCCAAATGTATTCAGGGTAAACAACGCTTCTACAGTGCTGATGTGATACCCAAAAATAATATATCTTTGACTCTTCATTACCATGTTATGTAAGGATCGCTACTAGTGATTTATTCTAATTAATACTATCAGTATTCTTCAGTATCGATAGGAGGTATATTGGCTCTCTACAAAAGCTATTTGTTGTTGCACAACGATGCTAATATCCTCCAAGGGCATTACATAGATTCTAGGTTGCAATTAAATAATGGCAATATTTCTGATAGAAAGAATTCATAAATTGATTGCAACTTCATATATACTGGAATAAGGGTAAATGCAAAACCCGTCATTAGAATTAATGTGAGCTCTTCTAGAGCTTCAGTTCTATATTCAAATTTGCTCTTCGGAAACTACTAATTTATGCTTAAATTCATATATGTCTGTTCAAAATGTGCGCCCACTACATGTGGGTGTGCCCCTGAAACCAGTAGGCCAATGCGGTATGGCAAGTTTACGATCTGCGCAATATAGTATGACCACGATGTGGTAGCGATACTATGTGTGATGTGTGTGGCCTACCGAGCTTGCACAAGTGTAGCAGCAACAAACTGAAGTCGGAGTCTCACAATTGGTATGCGGCACAGGTCGCTGTAATGCCTGTATGGCAATGTTCGATTCAGGCTACGGGCGATGCAATGGTATGGGGCACAATCAACAGTAGGAGCTGCACCCAAAAGGCTACTAATTCCAAAAGGGCAGGCCCCCGAGTTAACCACAAAGGGGGCAACCGAGCAGCGGCGCGATAGGGCCGAGACGGTCACTCAAGTTTCAATGCCATATGCCGGGATCTTCGTTTCTCTATGCACTTCGTGTGTAGTTGCAATAAGAACAAGGGGACAAGTTTGAGAGGTCTCTACAAGAGTGTCCGCATTTATGAGGTTGTTCCCGCCTACAATGTCAAGTTGAGACTCTGCTATTGCTATTCTTTCTTCTTTGGTCGATAAGCTTAGCCATGGCAAGGGATCCGAGGCAGCTGGAGGCTGTGGCGTCGGTAACTATGGTAGCGAAGCTGGTCAGTCCGGTGTAGACCTGTTCATGGGAGGCCCGGCTCGGTAACCCAGCCCGGACCAGGCCCGTTTTTTTCGGGCCGGGCCGGGCCGGGCCGGGCTTTTCTTTCGGGCCGGGCTCGGGCTTACGTATTCAGCCCGATTGATTACTCGGGCCGGGCTCGGGCTTTCAACTAATCATGAGGGTAGCCCGGCCCGGCCCGGCCCGACACAAATAAAACTTGTTTCGGCCCAATGACCTATGGCCCAATGCCATATACTGATATAAGTATAACCTCCTCACTGCAGAGTGCAGACTACACGTCTCCATCCCCGAAACCCTAAGGCAGCCGCCGCGTCCCCAAGTCCCCATCTAAGCTGCATCCACATCTTCATATCGATGCCGCCGCTGGAGCTCATCGCCGGCTCGACGCCACCCTAGGCGGCTTGGAATCTTGATACTGCCATCTCCCAGTCCTAGGTATGCTGCATTCAAGCTCACCTCATGGCGCTCTCACTGCACCCGTCCCTAGTCCCTAATCCCCCATCCATTTTTCACTGATTCGGTGATTCCAGAGTGCAGACATCAATCCCTTGCTGACTTGCCGCCAGGAGCGGGAGTGCTGAAATTGACTTGCACCCCTACGCTGTCAGATCTGAATGATTTTGCTTGATCTGGAGTCTGGACACCATTGCGCTAGATCATCAAGCACAAAGCCACCAAGTGATTAAGGTAATCACTAATCAGTGCCAAATTAAGGTTGTGCGGCATGCACAGATTTCTGGATGCCATGTATATGTACGTCTAAAAATTGGATGCCATGCATATATATAGATTCCTGAAATTTGATGCCATGTATGCAGGGATTTTTAAAATCAGTGGCCATGTATATTAACTGCGTATATGTAGATGCCATGCATATATGTAGATTCCTGAAATTTGATGCCATGCATATGTAGGGATTTTTAAAATCAGAGGCCATGTATACTTACTGCCTATATTCAGAATTCTAAAATTTGATGCCATGTATATGTAGGGTATTTTAAAATTGGAGGCCATGTATATTTTGGCACTTCATAATTATATTATTACTGACTTCGAGCCATTTTGTAACAGTATGGCAAGTCCTTGGAGCCCAACAGCAAGTATTGAAGAAGAAGAGGAATATGATGATGAAGTTGAGGGAGGTGAAAAGAACAAGCAGGCCATGGTTGCTCCTGCTCGTACTAGTCGCAAGCGTGCAAGATCAAAGGGAAAGCAAGGAGCTGATCAAGGTCAAGCAAGTGGACAGTGTGCTGAAGATGAGTCAAGTACACAACCACAGGTTAATTCTTCTACTGATTCAAAAACACGAAAGTCAAAGGCTTGGATGAATTTCACTAAGTTATCGAAAGATAACGCTGAGGAGACCGTAGCTGAGTGTAACATATGCCACAAGATTTTGCGAGCTCACTCTAGAAATGGTACTTCTCATCTTTTAAGGCATATTAAGAATGTGCACCCTCATAATGCACATGAAATTAACAACTATTTCATTAAGTCTGAGAAGAATGATGATGGCTCACATGCATTGAGAACATATAAATTTGATCATGAATCTCTAAGAAATGGTATATCTATGTTTCTTCTAGAAGGCTCTCATCCATTTACTTTGGTAGAAGAACATGGTTTTAGAACTATGATGGGTAGAGCTTGTCCTCAGTTTAAGAATATTAGTCGTCACACCATAAGAAGGGATATCATGACATTATTTCAAAAAGAAAGAAAGGATTTGATAGAAATTGTTCATAACAGTCCTGGAAGAGTTAGTTTCACTTCGGATAATTGGAAATCTGATGTTACAAAGTTCAGCTTCATTTGCATTACATGTCACTATATTGATGCTGCTTGGAAATTGAACAAGAGGATCATATGGTTCAAGAAATTGAATCCACCATATGATGGAGCATCTATTGCAGATGAGATTCATTTGTGTCTTCGTGAATGGAAACTTGACACCAAAATGATGTGCATGACTTTAGATAATGCATCATACAATGATAAAATGGTAGCTTCTCTAAAATCTCATTTGTTACCAAAAGGTGTTCTTCCATTGTTTGGCACTTTCTTTCAAGTCCGTTGTTGTGCACATATATTGAATCTTGTGGTTCAAGCTGGGCTGAAATTGATTGATAATGCTGTGGGGAAACTAAGAGATGGCATACAATATATCAAAGCATCTTCTATTCGTATGTCTAAGTTTTATGAGGGTGCACAAACAATTTTTCAGTTGGAAGTCAAAAGGAAATTAAAAGTTGATATGCCTGTTCGTTGGAATTCAACATACACAATGCTTGAGAATGCTTTGTACTTTAAAGATGTCTTCTTATGGTTTGCTGAGAGAGATAGTATTTTCAAGTCACATTTTTTGCCTTCATATGATGAATGGGACAAGCTTAGCACCATGCATGGGTTTTTAAGGACTTTCTATGATGTCACATGCATGTTCTGAAGTACAAAACATCCTACATCCAATTTGTACTTCAAATGTGTTTATACGGTGCATACACGTTTGTTGGAGGCACATGCTGTAGGGAAGAAATTCATGGCCCCTATGTTGGTTGAAATGAAAGAGAAATTTGATAAATATTGGTCAGATTATAGTATCTTTCTATCATGTGCTGCTGTCCTTGATCCCCGCTATAAGCTAGGATTTATAGCATATTGCTATAGCAAGCTTTATGCTAATGATGATGCTCAACGGCGGGTCAATGAAGTGAGATCCACCTTGACCAGTCTTTTTGAGGAATACCGTGGTGTTAATTTAAGTTCAGCGAGTGTTGTTGCTCATAATAACAGTGAAGGTGGTGCTGATTTGTTCAATGATTATGAACAATACATGGTATCTAGTCGTACACATGAAGTAAAGTCCCAGTTGGATCTTTATCTAGATGAACCAGCTAGAGGTTTGCATGAAAAGTTGGATGTTTTGGAGTATTGGAGTAAGTCATCTATGCGATATCCTGAGCTAGCGTCAATGGCTCGTGATATTCTTGCTGTTCCTGTGTCAAGTGTTGCTTCGGAATCAGCCTTTAGCATGAGTCGTAAGGTTTTAACTACATGTCGAGGTTCGCTTAAGCCAAAGACAACTGAAGCTTTGATGTGTCTTCAAGATTGGTACCGATCAAAAATGCAACAAGGTGACTTCCAAAATCTGTCTACATTCTATTGTGTTTGATATGTTGCTGTTTTTCATATTTTAAGTTCTAATTGCTTAATATTATAGGAGAGGCAAATGAGCAAGCTGAGTCTTCTAATGTCCCTTCTACGGAAGAAGTTTCTTCAGATTCTGAATGTAATACCTAGCTAAATGTTTCACCTCATATATAAATATGTTTTAACTTTCAAGTTATAACTTGTTGCCTATGCTATTTTGTAGAGATGAGCTGATTGTATTTTCCATAAGCACTATGAAGAGATGAAGTGGGTCGCTAGCAGGTGGCACTTGGCAAGTTGGCATCATCAAATTCCAGCAAACAATCGTGTCAATTGATCAGTGGTTTAATATGTTTTGTTAATGACTTAATGGTTTGTTGTGTAACGTGTACCAGAACTATACAAATTTGTATGGCAGTGCTAGTAAGTAATAACTCGATTCGGTGGTTTGCGCATTTGAATAATTCATATATATTCTGTTTCGATGCACGTTTGAATATTTCCTATATATTCTGTTTCAATGCTATTGGATATTGAGTACATCAGTGGCAGTGGCAGCGCTATTGAAATTTTGGATCAGTAACGCTGCAATGTGTATCAATGTCGGGCTTCGGGCCGGGCTTCGGGCTTTCGGGCTTTTGGCCGGGCCGGGCTCGAGCTGTTGAAAATAAAAATTAAGTCGGGCCGAGCCGGGCTCGGGCTTGCTTTTACAAGGTCGGGCTTTTTGAGGCCCGGCCCGAAACCCGGCCCGGCCCGAGGTATGATCAGGTCTAGTCCGATGGGCCCAGTCATGGGCTGGCGACCGAGGAAATTGCGTGAATGCTTCGAGGCAAAGGGATCATTGGAGGCGGTCGGCTTTCGCTCGAAGATTTGGGCATGGTTAGGTTCTGGGTTAGCCGGTATCAAAACCCTGGTCAGGTTCTGGGTTAGCCCGTGGAAAACCATGGTTCGGATCTAGTTTATCCGGTGTGTGAGAAACCTATAAGGTTCTGGGTCAGCCGACATCAAAACCCTGTCAGGTTCTGGGTTAGCATGTGGAAAACGCTGGTTAGGTTCTGGGTTAGCCAGTGTGGTTAAAACCCTGGAGGTTACGGGTTAGCCTCTATGAGAAAAACCGGGTGCGGGCCCTGCGTGGCTCGGTACCGGATATTCCCGGGATGCTAGAATATTCAGGGGAATATGCCCTAGGGTTTGGGGCATAGGCTATATAAGGAGAGGGGGTGGAGGCTTGGCAAGTAATCCATCCACCATGTAGCCCTAAGTGAGAGGTGTGAGGAGAGAGGGAGAGAGGGGTCTCCCCATGGTATCTAAGGTGGATAAATATCCATAAAAATATCAAAAATATTTCTCCAATTATTTGTCTACCATTTAGCTTGTTTTTGCATCTGGAAAACTAGAGAGATAAAGAGAAGAATAGGAAAAAGAAATAGAGGAAAAAAGAAAAAAGGGAGAGTGAGGGGCAGCTAGGGTTTCTCCTCCCAGCCGCCACTCCTCCCATGGCAGCCGTCGGCCGTGCCCTCCAAGAGAGTGAGAGAGAGAGATTCATGGGGGAGAGAGGATTAGAGAAGGGGAGAGAGAGGGGCGACAGCTTAGAGTGTGAGAGAGAGGATGAGGGAAAGAGAGCGGCTATGAGGGAGACCACGGGAGAGAGAAGAGAGATTGAGAGAGGATGCGAGAGTGAGAGAGAGAGAGTGCAGATGTGAGAGAGATGGAGAAGGGCCGGCTAGGGTTCCTCTCCCTAGCCGCCGGCCACCTCCATGAGAGAGAGAGAGGGAACTGAGGGGAGAGAGAGGGCGGCATGGAAGGTGTCGGCGCGGGCTTCGTGAGCGTGAGAGGGAGGCTGGCAGAGCAGGCTAGCGGGCCGTGGAGTGCACTATGCGCGAGTGCACCCCATATGTTTGATGATTTGCTTACAAGGCCTTGGAGAGAGCACCAAGCTGTAGAAGGAATACTAGGTGTTTGTCAGATTGTTAGAAGAGGAGTTTCGTGGATGCACGTGAAGTGTTCGGTGAATTGTTCGTATGAGAAGGAAGGGGTCATGTTGATCAAAAAAATTAGTTGGGCTCCTATTCACCCCCCCTCTAGTCGCCGATTCGGTCCTTAATATGGCGTACACGAAGAATCACAAAGAGAACAAAAACACAGGGATATAGGGTGGAGTTTCTTTTTTATTAATTTTCAGATCTATGTACTCCCCGTTGAGCCAATCCCTTCACTAAGGACCGACTCCCTCTCAAGCCCGCAGCCTCATTCCACTCTTGTTTGCTTTTCACCACTCCGGTAGGCAAACACCTATCCTTCACAAACCATTTTGAAGTCTCACACAACCACCATGGCAAACTTTTCAAGAACACCACAACCAAGCCATCTATGATTGGTAATACAAGGTTAACAAGTTTTAAATCATCACTCAAGTGGATAACACACTCTCAATCAGATTAGGATATATTTGGAGCAATGGAAATGTTGGGTAACTTCGCATATGTCTTCAGGTCGCTTGACAACTTCGCATACATCATTCCTTTTGAAGTTGTTGAGCTCCTCGTGCATTGCTTCCACCCAATTTGGCTGTTTAAGTGCTTCTTCAATGTTTTTGGGCTCTACACAAGACATAAAGGAGAAGTGCTCACAAAAATTTGTATAACGGGAACGAGTTTGAACGCCGTTACTCATGTCACCAATAACTTGATTTGTCAGATAATCTTTGACAATTGTATGTTGCGTCTTGATGGGTTGTGATTCTTTAATAGACTCACTTCCATCATATTCTTCCATGTCTTCTTGATTGCTCACTTGGGACGTCATGGAGGGAGATTGCTCAACATTTGTGGCATCAAACTTACATCGGTTTTTCAGCTACAATAGCCATGTTCTTCATTGCTCTAGCCAATGACTCATCACCTACATCATTTAAATTCTCACGCTCTCCTTGCGAGCAATTAGATTCATCAAACTTGATATCATAACTCTGCTTAACAAGACGAGTGGAGTTATTAAACACTCAATAAGCTTTAGTCTTAGAACAATAGCCAAGCATGATACCTTCGTCGCACCTCCTTTGAAACATACCTAGATGGTGTTTCTTTTTGTAGATCTACACTTTGCACCCAAAGACACAGAAGTAGAAGATGTTTGGACGTCTTCCAACCAATAGCTCATATGAAGTTTTATTGAGATAGAGTTGATTAATAGCATGACAAGTCATATTGATTGCTTCCGCACAAAAATTGTCGGGCGTACCATACTCATCCAACATGATTCTTGCCATTTGAATAAGAGTTCTATTCTTCCTTTCCATCACACCTTTTTTTTTTAGTTGTGTATGTAGCGGAAAGTTCATGCTTTATGCCTAGCTCATCATAAAAATCTTCAATGTTACTGTTAATGAACTTCGTCCCATTGTCACTTCTAACCTTCTAGTTGGGAGTATCAAATTCATTTTGGGCCCTTTTCACAAATGTTTTGAAAACATTTCCAGCAACACTTTTGTTTGGCAAAAATAACACCCAAGAAAAACGTGAGAAATCATCTACCACCACAAGAAAAAAGAGTTTCCACCGATTCTTGCATATGTTGTTGGGCCAAACACATCAATATTCAAAATATCGAGTGGACGAGAGGTGTACATGACACTTTTTGATGAATGTGGGTTTGCAACTTGCTTGCCGGCTTGACAAGCGCTACAAAGTTTGTCGTTCTCAAACTTCACATCCTTCAAGGCAACCACCAACTCATTTTTGGATAGTTTTATTAAATTTTCCATGCCGACATGTCCAAGACGGCAATGCCAAAGCCAACCAAAAAAGACTTTTTCAATTAAACAAGTCGAAACACATGAAGCATTGGATTTTGAACTCAAGAGATAAAGATTTTGAAATCTAAAACCTTTCAAAATAATTTTTTCAGTTTTATCAAATTCTTGGGGCCAACATACTTAGCAAGCACTTTTCCATGATCATCTTTAAGTAGCAAATAGTGAGAATCAATTGTTGAATCTTTTTTAACAAACACCCTTTAAGTTTTGACATTCAAATGGGTGTTATTTCCCACATTACTCTTGCTAAAAAGAGGCTTGGGACTTATCCGTTCACCTTCCTTGGGCACTTCCCTTTGGGTAAACCCAATCCTGCCGTACCCAAGATAGCCCTTTACTCCCCAGGCATTTTATTAAGAGCAATAATTGCAAGATATCATTTTCCAAGTCCCTTATCAAATTTTGCAAGCCTAAACTTAAGTTTTTTATTTTCAATCATTAATTCCCTAGCACACATAACAATTTTGCAATTTTCACCATCACACATGCTAGGAGAATTTAAGGGATTACTCATGCTAGAAGAATTTGAAGAGCTAGAAACAGTCCAACTAGAATGATGCAAATCATCACAAGAAGTGTAATCATCTTTTTTAGTTGGCCTATCACAAGTTAAATTAATAACTTCACTAGTCAAATCACACTCAATTGAGCAATCAACCATGACAATTTCAGAAGATTGACTAGCAAGTAACTTGTCTAATTGAGCAGCCATTTCAGCATGAGATTTTTTAAAGAACTATGCTCATTTTCTAGCACTTCACGTTTAACAGTAAGAGATCATTATCTATAGAAGATAAAACTCTCTTAAGACTTTTATTTCTAAAAGTTTCTTTCTTTAGGGCAATACTTAGATCATTAATCATCTCAACCAAATCATCATAAGAAGGGGAAATGTCATCATGTAGATTCTCATCGTCGAGGCTAGCCATGAGGCAAAATGAGGTAAAAAATGGTGGCACAGGAGTTGATTCATCCACAGCAAGTCCAGCTAGGCCTTTGGATCTTGCGTCATCATCGGAAGACGAGGATGATTCATCACCTGAGCTTTCCTCATCGGTCACCCATTCACTGATAAATACTTCCTTCTTCCCATGCTTTGTGCTCATTCGAAAGCTTGTTTTATTGTATTCTTTCCTCTTCTCCTTCTGGTGATCATTGCTCGCATCATCACTATATTTGCTTTTGTTCTTGTGCTTCTTCTTGTCACCATGAGCAGCAATATGACCTCTTTTATTGCACTCATGACTCATAGCAAATGATATTATGGAATGGATTTTTCCTTAAGGATGGGGAGAAGTGCTTCTTCTTATAGTCACTGAAAGGGATATGCTCTAAATCAATCATAGTGATGATTGTGCCACGTCTTTGTTTATGTACATATGATAACGTTGTTTATCGGTTCTCTGAATAAATATCATGACTTCGTCCATTGGGTACGACTTGATTGTGAAACACATTGTTAAGTGATATTATTCTAAACGGGTCCCTGATCCATATCATTACGAGGAGCGGTTATGATTTGATCAGCATATGTATTGGTTGATGGTAATGTTTCACATACCATAGATATAGAGATATCAAACCTATAATATGGATGCATGTTGGAGAATATGGGCAGTCAGACAGACCTACTCCCAGGGGCGGATCCACCACCAGGGCTGGTGGGGCCGCTGCCCAGGCTTAAATTTTGGTGTCACTCTATATAGTAGTACATGCTTTGATCCTGCTAAAAATGAAAGAGCTAAGAATTAGTTTATCTTGCTTTGCTAGTTCAGTTGATTTGCTAGCGATTTTGCGACCTGCAAGTCTCAGTTCGATTCCCTACTGAAGCAAAAATGTTGCTCCTTCTACATTTTTTTTCTCTCTCCATTCGTTTTTTACAGAGAACATGAAAAAACCTTCCCACTCGATTAATATAGAAAACGCATGAGAAAAGTCTCATTAAATAACATAGAATTATGATGAACATGCATTTGAAATGTGTAATACAAGTTTTTCAATGTAAAAACTCAGGTTTAAATAAACAGATTTCTCACGAGTATCAGAGGTAGAAAAATATGAAAATACTCTATATATGAAAATATTTTCTCCTCCGATTAAGAGATGGTAAGCCTAAGGTTTAGGCTTGCCAATTAAATGATAAGCCTAAGTAGCATGCCAATTAAATGATAAGCCTAAGGTTTAGGCTTGCCTAGGCTTGATTTTCATCCTGCGTCCGCCACTGCCTACTCCGAGACGCTATGTTGTTATTTCTTATATCACCATCAGCGTATAGTCTCGAGTGGTATGCCTATATGATCCTTAGACCTGAGTTTGTCATGGATGCCCAGCATGTTGACTCGTATGCTTTGGTATCATCAAACGCTACACCATAATAGGGTAGCTATAAACTTGACTACTGGGTATGCCACCATTCATAGCCAGAGGTTGATGATCGAGATGGGATTTGCCCCTCCTCGATAACAGTAGAGATACCTCTGGGCCCCTCGTGTGGATGGATAGGGAAAGCGCATGGCCGTGCTAATATGACTAAGATTTATATCAATTACACTGTCGAGTTAAGTGGTCGAGCTATCAAAAAGGGTGGCGCGCATCTCGCCTTGAGCTTGACTGGTATCGGATGGCAAAGGGATCGGTATGTGAGTGTATCAAGGTTCAGCCGAATATTGATTCTGTGCATTCGGGGTCAATACGTACTGCTAGGTGCCGCTGTTGATTGGTGGATTGGAAACGAGTTTCCGGATCCACGGCCGACTTGCACTGAACCTAACGAGTCGCACACTTAATGGGTTGGAACTGTTTAATGGGTTTGTACGTGGATATGATCTGCGTAGAAGATAGAACCCTAGCGGGCCGAGGCCCACTAGTGTGACTATATAAGGAGAGGCGTAGGGGCGGCATTAGCAGACGAGTTGAGCCTTCACCACGCCTGGCCATCACGCACTCCTCCTGCTCTCTAGAAACCCTAACCACATAGCGATGTGCTAGCACACCCCGTGTGGCGTTACTGCTCGGTACGTGTGGATACCGCTAGAGGCGCGGCTGTACACAGACGCGCTAACTCGGCGAGCACATTCGAGCACTCGGTGGTGATCGGGACGTGTACGTCTACTTTCTCTACGCGTGAGAAACTGCTTCCGCTGCATCTACGTGTTAAGAGTAATGATCTGTGATCCTCTAATTGCATGTGCTCTTGGGTGATTCGTGGTAGAAAATTTTGATTTTGCGCTCGCGTAGCCTACCCGTTTCCCAGCAGTCTCTAAGACTGACTTTTTTCATAAGCTTACTTGCTCTTTTCATGAGCAGAGCAAGCTCCTTGGCATCATCTCCGGCATCACTCTTTTCTTTTTCATCATCGGAGCAAGCCTTTTCTTTTGCCTTAAGGGCAAGATCCTTCCTCTTGGCTGTATTCTCACACTCATAAAAATGTAGCTCATATGTGCTCAATCTTCCCAGTAGCTCTGTTGGAGTGAGAACCTTGAGATCACCACTGTTTGTGAGGTAGGTGACCAAATCCCGGTAGCACCGAGGAAGCACCTAAATCATTTTGCGGCAAATCTCAATATTTTCAGTCTAGCTCCCAACCCTTTGATCTCATTAATGATAGGATTCAACTTAGTAAACATGTCATTAGCATTCTCATTAGGCGTCATGGTGAAAGTATCAAACTTTTTCCTAGCTATGGTGAGTTTCTCCTCCTTAACATTCGAAGTACCCTCATGAATTTATTGTAAGGTCATCCAAATCATGTGAGCCGAAGTGAGATTACTCACACGATCAAAGACTTTAGAACTCAAGCAAGAGAAAATGGCCTTAATGGCCTGAGCATCATATTCTATATTCTTAATCTCGCCGGGTGTGGATGGACCTTTTGGGTCTACTTGATTAGAGACAGGATTTTTAGTAACTCTCCACACATCATACCCCGTGGCTTGAAGATAGAAGTTCATCCTACCATCAAACAAAGGAACTCTATCAACATTTATGGCTTTCCCTTCGGCCATCCTAAGCGGTTAAGCTTTGAAAATAGGAAACCTTGCTCTGATACCACTTGAAAGGATCTAGTTTGTTTAGAGGGGGGTAAATTGGCAACTTTTAAAACTTTTAAGTTAAAGTTCAAGCCTTTTATCAATTAGTTACCCAATCTAGCTAGCAAGTCCCATACTAAGCAAAAACATAAATCATAGCGGAAGAATAAACAAGGTACAAATGCTGAAAGTAAATAAAAAAAATTAAGATAAGGAAATAAGAGAGGGACACAACGATTTTTTACCAAGGTTCAGAGACCTTCTCCTACTCCCCGTAGAGTCAAGCCCTTCACCAAGGACCGGATCCCTCTCGAGCCCGCAGCCTCATTCCACTCTTTGTTTCTTTTCACTACTCCGGTAGGCAAGCACCTAGTATTCACAAACCATCTTGAAGGCTCACACAACCAACATGGCAAGGTTTTTAAGAACACCACCACCAAGCCGTCTAGGATTGATAATCCAATGGTAACAAGTTTCAAATCATCACTCAAGTGGATAACACACTCTCAATTAGATTAGGATACATTTGGAGCAATGGAAATGTTGAGCCTTTTAGTGACAATATGGTGTAGCTGAAGAATTAGGCTCAAGAACTGGCTAATAGGTGTGAGAATTATATTATAAGGTCAAAGCTCAGTTTGGAATGAAGGTTTTGCGTCCTTTTATAGGGTAAGATGCAGATAATAGCCATTCGAGTGTAATCCTAGCTGTCAATAAAAGGACAAAATAGTTTTACAAAAGCACTGTCAAAGTTGCTTTACCAACAAATGTATTTCAACGGTACGAAAATTTGAACAGAGTAAATTCAGTTTGCGGCGGACAGAAGTTCAGGGTAACCCTTTACGCAATAGACTGTCCCGCGCTAACGTTGTTTTGTCCGCACGCTAAACTTCGGAATTTTAGTTTGTGACAGACCTGTCCGGCGCAAGCGGCAATTTTACTGGATGGAATAAGAGGAGATTGATTTGCAGCAATGTTCACGTCGGACTGTCAGGCGTGAACTGGAAGTATTCTAGAGACGTCGCCGGACCAAAGACACGGCTAAGGAAAAAATTGTCTGGCGTTAACTTGTATTTCTCTAGTGGAACACCGAACGAAAAGAGATGGAAAAGAGGCTTGTCCGGCGAGAGCTAGGATCTTACTGGAGAAGCACCGGACAAAAAAAAATAGTTGATGACTCTTCCGGCGTTAATCGGAATCTTTATAAGGAAATGTGGCTAAGTCTTTAGGATTAGGTTGCTCCAAGTTATTTTCATATGATTGAGAGAAATATTACCCAAAGAAGTAATAAGATGAAACCCCCTTAATAGTACGACAAATAACAAAAACCTAGCTACAAGCTTGATGCATCTCCCAAGCTTAAACTAGCAAAAATGTCCTTAATCTTGTCTTTGAGCTTGATACCACATCACCAAGGAGAACACTCAAAAATTTGAGCCTAACTGCTCTGAATTGAGTCCACTTAAGATTTTTGAGGTCATCATCACCAAAACCCTTCAATAATTCAAACAATTAAAAATTGGGGGGCCTAGATGTTACACCGGCCCTAGCCGCACGCATGCTGCGCGCCGGCCCTAGCCTGGTCGTGTTCCTCTCCCGGCGGTTTCCCAACAAAATCAATACCCTGGTATTGTGAAAATACCAATTTAGGGTATGTTTGGTTCATATCCCTGGATGGCCATGCCAAAAAATGGCATGACCATCTCAGGGCATGACCAATTTTTATCAATTTTTGTGTTGTTTGGTTAGCCAAACTAGTTTGGCCAATGAAAAAAAAATAAAAAAAATAGAGCAGCTACAGGTCGCGGGGCGGGTCGCTGTCCCTGGGCCCTCGCCGTCGGCGCAATTTGGCAAGGCGCGGGCACCCGATTTGTGCGCCCGCACCAACGTCCGCTCCCATATGGGACCTTAGGGCACGCCTTGGTTTTGGTACGGCTAGCCAACGAATGGTTGCAATCCAAATAGCCAAAATGTCATGGCAGCCAATTTTTTGGCATGGCAATCGACGGACGCGGACCAAACATGCCCTTAATCTTTTGACTGATCAAACCTGGTTTTTACCAGTAGTTTTTGGCTGCCTTGAAAGTAGTATGGTTAAAAAAAGATAAAAAATCGTCTGTTTTCGAAACCGTCGGTCATGGTAGAATTCAAAAAAATGAATTTGAATTTAAAATCTGTAGAAAAATCCTAAAAATAGTATGCCTTTTTAGAATGTTCTGTATAAAGCAAAATTTTAAATTGACACTTTTTCATGCTCATTTACGACATATTCTTGTTAGCAGCAGTTTTTAAGTCAAAAGAGTTGTAGCGCTTGATAGAGGGTTTGAAAAGGGCAACAAATTGTAACGTATGGAATAATATTTTAAGGATATTTAATAACAACCAATAAAAGTTATGCAAAAATGCAACAAGATTTCACATAAAAATGATATTGATGCAGCGGCATTTTTTTTTTGGGGCTAAAAAGAACAAGCGGGTCTGCCTCCATATGGTGTTGGCAGGACTAGGAGGTCCATGCGGTGGTAATAAGGTCAAAAAAATCCTAAGAATCATTGATTATCAGTAATGGTCACATGAAATGATCAAAATTTCCTCACAATCATTGATTTAATAGTAATGGCTACATGAGATGATGAAAAAAACTTACAATTATTGATTCAGCAGTAACGGTATGACAATAAATTTAAACATTGATGTGTGTGATTTTCAAGTTGATGTGAAATTGTTGTGACATACTCCTTCCGTTCCAAATTATAGGTCGTTTGACTTTTTTGACACGTACTTTGACCACTCGTCTTATTCAAATAATTAGTGAAAATATGAAAAAAAAACTCAAGTCATTATTAAAGTACCTTTCATGATAAAGTAAATCATAACAAAAATAAATTATAATTATAAATTTTTTTGAATAAGACGAATGGTCAAAGTACGTGTCAAAAAAGTCAAACGACCTATAATTTGGAACGGAGGGAGTACGTCACAACAATTTCACATCAACTTGAAAATCACACACATCAATGTTTAAATTTATTGTCATACCGTTACTGCTGAATCAATAATTGTAAGTTTTTTTCATCATCTCATGTAGCCATTACTATTAAATCAATGATTGTGAGGAAATTTTGATCATTTCATGTGACCATTACTGATAATCAATGATTCTTAGGATTTTTTTGACCTTATTACCACCGCATGGACCTCCTAGTCCTGCCAACACCATATGGAGGCAGACCCGCTTGTTCTTTTTAGCCCCAAAAAAAAAATGCCGCTGCATCAATATCATTTTTATGTGAAATCTTGTTGCATTTTTGCATAACTTTTATTGGTTGTTATTAAATATCCTTAAAATATTATTCCATACGTTACAATTTGTTGCCCTTTTCAAACCCTCTATCAAGCGCTACAACTCTTTTGACTTAAAAACTGCTGCTAACAAGAATATGTCGTAAATGAGCATGAAAAAGTGTCAATTTAAAATTTTGCTTTATACAGAACATTCTAAAAAGGCATACTATTTTTAGGATTTTTCTACAGATTTTAAATTCAAATTCATTTTTTTGAATTCTACCATGACCGACGGTTTCGAAAACAGACGATTTTTTATCTTTTTTTAACCATACTACTTTCAAGGCAGCCAAAAACTACTGGTAAAAACCAGGTTTGATCAGTCAAAAGATTAAGGGCATGTTTGGTCCGCGTCCGTCGATTGCCATGCCAAAAAATTGGCTGCCATGACATTTTGGCTATTTGGATTGCAACCATTCGTTGGCTAGCCGTACCAAAACCAAGGCGTGCCCTAAGGTCCCATATGGGAGCGGACGTTGGTGCGGGCGCACAAATCGGGTGCCCGCGCCTTGCCAAATTGCGCCGACGGCGAGGGCCCAGGGACAGCGACCCGCCCCGCGACCTGTAGCTGCTCTATTTTTTTTATTTTTTTTTCATTGGCCAAACTAGTTTGGCTAACCAAACAACACAAAAATTGATAAAAATTGGTCATGCCCTGAGATGGTCATGCCATTTTTTGGCATGGCCATCCAGGGATATGAACCAAACATACCCTAAATTGGTATTTTCACAATACCAGGGTATTGATTTTGTTGGGAAACCGCCGGGAGAGGAACACGACCAGGCTAGGGCCGGCGCGCAGCATGCGTGCGGCTAGGGCCGGTGTAACATCTAGGCCCCCCAATTTTTAATTGTTTGAATTATTGAAGGGTTTTGGTGATGATGACCTCAAAAATCTTAAGTGGACTCAATTCAGAGCAGTTAGGCTCAAATTTTTGAGTGTTCTCCTTGGTGATGTGGTATCAAGCTCAAAGACAAGATTAAGGACATTTTTGCTAGTTTAAGCTTGGGAGATGCATCAAGCTTGTAGCTAGGTTTTTGTTATTTGTCGTACTATTAAGGGGGTTTCATCTTATTACTTCTTTGGGTAATATTTCTCTCAATCATATGAAAATAACTTGGAGCAACCTAATCCTAAAGACTTAGCCACATTTCCTTATAAAGATTCCGATTAACGCCGGAAGAGTCATCAACTATTTTTTTTTGTCCGGTGCTTCTCCAGTAAGATCCTAGCTCTCGCCGGACAAGCCTCTTTTCCATCTCTTTTCGTTCGGTGTTCCACTAGAGAAATACAAGTTAACGCCAGACAATTTTTTCCTTAGCCGTGTCTTTGGTCCGGCGACGTCTCTAGAATACTTCCAGTTCACGCCTGACAGTCCGACGTGAACATTGCTGCAAATCAATCTCCTCTTATTCCATCCAGTAAAATTGCCGCTTGCGCCGGACAGGTCTGTCACAAACTAAAATTCCGAAGTTTAGCGTGCGGACAAAACAACGTTAGCGCGGGACAGTCTATTGCGTAAAGGGTTACCCTGAACTTCTGTCCGCCGCAAACTGAATTTACTCTGTTCAAATTTTCGTACCGTTGAAATACATTTGTTGGTAAAGCAACTTTGACAGTGCTTTTGTAAAACTATTTTGTCCTTTTATTGACAGCTAGGATTACACTCGAATGGCTATTATCTGCATCTTACCCTATAAAAGGACGCAAAACCTTCATTCCAAACTGAGCTTTGACCTTATAATATAATTCTCACACCTATTAGCCAGTTCTTGAGCCTAATTCTTCAGCTACACCATATTGTCACTAAAAGGCTCAACATTTCCATTGCTCCAAATGTATCCTAATCTAATTGAGAGTGTGTTATCCACTTGAGTGATGATTTGAAACTTGTTACCATTGGATTATCAATCCTAGACGGCTTGGTGGTGGTGTTCTTAAAAACCTTGCCATGTTGGTTGTGTGAGCCTTCAAGATGGTTTGTGAATACTAGGTGCTTGCCTACCGGAGTAGTGAAAAGAAACAAAGAGTGGAATGAGGCTGCGGGCTCGAGAGGGATCCGGTCCTTGGTGAAGGGCTTGACTCTACGGGGAGTAGGAGAAGGTCTCTGAACCTTGGTAAAAAATCGTTGTGTCCCTCTCTTATTTCCTTATCTTAATTTTTTTTATTTACTTTCAGCATTTGTACCTTGTTTATTCTTCCGCTATGATTTATGTTTTTGCTTAGTATGGGACTTGCTAGCTAGATTGGGTAACTAATTGATAAAAGGCTTGAACTTTAACTTAAAAGTTTTAAAAGTTGCCAATTTACCCCCCTCTAAACAAACTAGATCCTTTCAAGTGGTATCAGAGCAAGGTTTCCTATTTTCAAAGCTTAACCGCTTAGGATGGCCGAAGGGAAAGCCATAAATGTTGGTAGAGTTTCTTTATTTGACAAATCTCACAAAAATCATTAGTTTAATATTTCAAAAAATCCTCACAAAAATACATTAATAAATTTGAAAATCATCTCATCACGTAATATTAAAAATATTCACCCAACAGTGTCTTCTGTAGAGCTATCTGGAGAACCTCCAAGCTCAGATTCAACAGCAGCTTGGAGCAGCACCTACTTCTCTCGGAGATACACAGCCACTAACACGGGCAAGCCATGTACTAGGTGGCAGCATCCTCGTCTGCACAATGCTCAGGCACGCCTAAGACTCACTGACAGCAAACTCCTTGTCGGAAGCTTAGATGGCGGAGGATCAGCTTAGATGGCGGATGCCCATGCAGGGGCGGTGGCGCTGACCGCTAAGTGCTCGTCGTTGATGACCAGTATGTTGCTATACTTCAAGTGATGGAGACAACCGGCAACAACACATCTACAGGCTTCCTCAACACCTCCACCCGTGCATTTTTTTTCAGCAGTTCTTGACTCGTCGCGGCCACCTAGACGCATATCAAGTGGCCAAATCCAAGTCTTCTCTTGATTCTTCCTGTAGCAGCCCAATGATCCACATAGGACTGGACTCAATCGAGTAGAATCTAATGAGGATTGCATGGATTTGATCCCGAATCAAACCTGCTCTGATTTCATCCTGTTGGATTTTAAGGATTTAGGAAGATGAATTATATCGTTGTCCCGAGCCAAACAACGTATTTCTAAGCGACTGCCCCGTGAATCAAGTTTGATAGCACTTGCAAAGCAGCTCGGGGGAAGCGGTATACCCCCACCGCCTTACCTAAAACGGGGTTCATTACAGGAAACGAGACTTATGCCGACCACAAAAGTTAAAATACCGACGACAAAACGTTTTGTCATCGGACAGCCGACGACTTGCCGACGACAAAAGTTTGTCGACAATGAGTCGATGACAAAAGTCACTTTTGTTGTCGGCCTAAAGAAAAACGGACGACAAAAGTAGCTCCTGGGCAGACCTCCCAGGAGCGATCTTTGTGGTCGGCCATTATTCGAGCCGCCCACAAAAACTATACCAGACAGCATGGGCACAGTGACGGCGCTATGCCATGTGGGTTCCGTGGATAAGGTGACGACGCCACGTTGCAGACTTTTATGATCGGCTAGACTGGAGGCCGACGACAATGGTAACTTTTGTGGTCGGCATAACTATTGGGCCGACCACAATGCTGCACATTTGTGGCCGGCGTGAATGGAGTCCGACCACAATACTAGACTTTTGTGGTCGGTTAAACTTGAGGCCGATGACAATAATCAGACTTTTGTGGTCGGCCTAGAATGATGCTGACGACAATACCCAGGACTTTTGTGGTCGGCCTTCATATATGCCGACGACAATACTCAGACTTTTGTCATCGGCCTGGATAAATGCCGACGACAATACGGAGGACTTTTGTGGTCGGCCTGGATTTATGCCGACGACATTGACAGTGTGCCAGCAATAAAATTACTGGTAATTTATAAAAAAGCTCAAATTTAACCTGCAAAAAATTGTATTCCCCACAGTTTACATTCCCAATACCCTATAACAATCACAATATATAGTGACCACATTTGTCAATCACATTCACAATCACAGTCGAATGCAAATCACAATCACATACCACAATTTCAATAACAAAAGTGTGTCATCATTACAAATTGTCCAAAAATTCACATTATCGATCGCATCGTCTATCTCATAAGTTCATCATCGATCGATCGCATCGTCTAGCTCACAAGTTCATCGTCTAAACACGTCTAAGGATTCGAACCTGCGAATGGATCAGTAAACATGTCCATGATGAATTGCTCCTCGACTGATCTTGTGGCACTAGAATCACCTCCCTGCAGAGCATTTGTCGCAGGCGCTGGCGCCGCTGAACCAGACACCTGCAAGATTAGAGGAAACCGTAATTTTATTAACTTTTATGCATTTATGTGATTATTTAAAAATGTTTTATAAACTAGAGAAAAGCTTTACCCCCGAAGAAGCCGCCGGTGCAGAGGCAAAGTGGAGCATGTGAAACGATGCTGGCGGCACAAATGAGGGATCATGGATTACTTGTTGCATATACTGCATCATGAAACATGTACAATCATAATTACTTGTTGCATATACTGCATCATGAAGAGGTTCTGATCATGGATGGCCTGCATCTGCCTAGTGTTCTCCTCTTGCTCCGCCTGCCACCTCCTGTTGTTTTCCTCTCGCTCCGCCTGCCAAAGCTGCTCATCCGCCACCCTCTGTTGCTGCATCTCCGCGATAAGCTTGTTCTGGGCTTCTAGCTGGGCACGGGCGGAAGAGGAGGCCTGCTGTCGACGTGCTCTGATATCAGCCTTGTAGGAGTTGAACGGCAGGACAGAGTCCATGAAGCCGTATCTACCGTGACTCCTCCTACCGAATGGGTCGTATATGACCACAGGGTCGATCGGCATGTTGATGGGGTCACAGTCGACACCGTGCTTCTCTTTCATGGCTGTTGTATATATGTCCTACGAACAAATGAGATATTAAGTAGATTAGTTTGAAAACGATCGAAATGGTGTAGAGAAGAGAAAAGAGCTAGTCACTTACAAGTTTCTCCTGCGCAGCCGATGGCATCGGTGACTGTGTGCCGTCAGGTTGGACACGGGGCGTGTGTGCAACCCTCCACAAGGTGAACCCAGAAGGCTCAAGTCCCGTCTCTGACTCCTGTAGGTTAGTATGCAATGTGAAATAACCATAAAGTTGATTGTAATTATAAAAGATAAGTGGACTTACGATATCCCGCACGACGTGACCCATGCCTCGTCCTCCTAGGTTGGTGGCGCAGATGTCGGGGTTAGAATCCTTATTGCCTCTATTCCTCCTTGACCTCTCAATCCACTCCTTAGAGCCCCACATCCGGCAGAGGTCTCTCCAGGCGTGTGGAGACTTATCCATCCAGTCTGGACACCAAGGCTTGTACTCTTGAGCCTTTAGATACTCTAGAGCTGCCCTTCCTCTCGACATCTTTCTAATCCCCTTCTTACCATGGTGCTTCAACACCGCATCCAAACGAGACAACCTGATGGCGTCCCTAACCTTCCTTGTCGCCATTGTGTCGAGCACATGGTGGCAAGCCTCGTAGTCCTCCTGGGTTGCCCCAGGAAAAAGCTGGTATCTCTCTTGAAATGAAAGGAACACATGACCAAATTCATAAAGCTATAAACACAAAACCATAAATAATTGAAATTTGGAATGTTACCCAGAACTCGTTGATGATGTGATCGGCGATACTTCCTCCCTCATCATCCTCCACGAGCGAGTAGTCGCTCCAATTGAGCACCGGGCGTAGATCATCGCCCTTGCAGACCTGCGAAAGAAATTACAATATGCCGTGGATGCCCCAAAACATCAGATGACAAATAGGACTGTCTCGACCGAGGCGCGGGACGGCCAGAAATTAGAGCCGGGGGGCAGGGGATCATCTGTGGTCGGCCTTTGTTCATGCCGACCACAAAAGTACAGTAATGTGGTCGGCCTGACCTTTGGCCGACCACATTACTCCAGCATTGTCGTCGGCCTTTCTTTAGGCCGACCACAAAAGTGTACTTTTGTTGTCGGCCTGTGGAAGGGCCGACGACAAAACCCCCCCGCCCCCCTCGGCCGCTTGCCGGCCACACACGACCGCGCATCGATCTCCACTGGCTCTGTGCTACTTATGGTTCTACGGCATGCCCAACACATCAAAAGCCTATCCACGGGGCTATCTCGTCATGACTGGCACATTCGGCACATTCTCACTACTGGTCCGGACTTTAGCGTCAGCTCGTTCCACGGACGTTAAGCTCGAAGTCGAAGAATCCTGTAATGGAAATGCAACGCAGGCCAATGAGGACCCACGAAAGAAATTACAATGTGCCGTGGATGCCCCAAAACATAAGATGACAAATAGGACTGTGTCGACCGAGGCGCGGGACGGCCAGAAATTATAGCCGGGGGCAGGGGATCTTTTGTGGTCGACCTTTGTTCATGCCGACCACAAAAGTGCATTAATGTGGTCGGCCTGACCTTCGGCCGACCACACTGCTCTAGAATTATCGTCGGCCTATTGTTAGGCCGACCACAAAAGTGCCCTTTTGTCGTCGGCCTGAGGAAAGGCCGACGACAATAATATGGCCATCACAGACGTCTGTCTTGTGGGTCCTCCTTGACGTGGTTTCGTTAGTCCATTAAGATGCCGTGAGCTGGGTGCCTCTATGTCGACGGCATAATTTGTACCGCCGACATAGTTTAGATGAGCGGGTCGAAATTTCAAATTTGCATTAAGGCGGGAGAGTTGGCGTGACTATTGTGGTCGGCCTTTTTTTGGCCGACGACTTTGGTTATTAATGTCGTCGGCCTCTCGTTTGGCCGTCGACATAGACCAAAAAACATTATCGTCGGCATTTTGGCCGACCACAAAAGATTTTTGGCCGACCACAAAAGTTTCGTTTCCTGTAGTGGTTATAAAGGGATTACAGGGAGACTAGGGCTGTATTTCTTTGGGCGGTTAGATTATAATCTGAAAAGGTTGTAGTGTTTTTATAGAAGATTTAAAGAGCCAAAAAATTATGAAAAATATTTTTGAGATCTTTGAGACAAATTGTGCAAAGTTTCGAAAAAATAACTATAAAATATTTCAAAATATAACCGGTGCAAAAATGATAAATTTTAAGCTACAGCTTATAATCTGATTATAAGCTGAAAGAAACAGAGCCTAGGTTATTACACTTCGCACAAGAATATTTCTGCCACGCTGGCGCTTACGGGACCCTCTATACATGTTGTCTCCAAGCTTGGTGATTAAGAAAACTCCGCTCCTTCGGACCATCACCTCTTTTGGATCGCCATTGCCACGTCTCTAGGAGGCGAAGCTTCCTTCGGACCACCGCACCCTAGCTTAATCCGCCATTGAATAACCTTTTGGAAGCGGAGCTTGCTCCCACCCTTGGTTTTCCATTGCCTCGCCTCGGGTGGCGGAGCTTCCTTTGGGCCACCATCTTCCTTGGTTCAACATTGCCTTACCTATAGGTTGAGAAGTTCCCTCGGGGCCGTCAGCCTTCAGACCCATCGGATCGGCTCTGGTACGCTTGCTCCGATTTCGTAAAGGGTGTGTTCCCCTGCTGCAACGAATTTGATGAACAAGATGACGAATGAGAGACATGTGAAGTGGAGCCGTTCTTTTGGGCTGATATGACAGCTGAACGATTGAAATTTGAGAGCTTCTCGAGATAGACTTGAGATCCAGATTCATCTCATTTGATTTGCTTTCTAAAGTGTTTGGACATACCTTGAGACAGCGAAAAATAGAACAAAAGAAACTATGTATGCTCTTTTTATATCAGCCATTATATCAGTTTGGGTGGTTCTGGACATCACATCCAGATCTTTCTTCTATTCTCCTTTTAATATATTGTACATTTTTCATTTTAACCCTTGAGATATCACTTATTTACATGACCTACATCAACAAACAACACCCTAGGGTAAAAAAGCTATCCGAACAAATTTAAAAGGGACCTGCTACAACGTAGGCGCCAGCGTTTTATCATTTAGCACAGGGGATTGAATTTTCAGTATAAACACATAGAAATTTTAGCGACAAGCACAACTGAAAAAATAGTACAAAAGATATGAAAAAAATTTAAATAAAGAAAAATAGGCATAGCAACTACATATGATTTGTTATTGATGTATTTACGTCTCATTTACATCGATTTAATCAAATAAAAATAGAAATTGCAGTATTAAAAACATTTTTCACATAAATATAAACTCAAAAAACATGAAAAAATGGGGCATCTCATGAGCTACACGATTAACGCACGAGCTGCGCACCATGCATGCTTCATTGATATGGTATTAACGCTAGCAAACCTCACATGCGCGTGCGTTGGAAAACTCGAGCGAAAAATCGCCTGCACGTGAGTCCAAACGCAGGCGCCTATGACCGAGTAAAAGCGAATTAAAAAAAGCCGACAAAAACATAAATGAAACGATGGCATAAATCTCGAGCTTAAATGCTTAATAATATTGTCTATCACATTTGACGTACTGACATCCTAGTCACATCTCATGCACGTGGCAGGTCGAAGAGAACGCGGACTTACGGTTACCACCTCGTGTCCTCGTTGCATCACGTGCGATGCACATCCATGCACACTCTGCTACCATTACAAAGAAGCAAGCAACCGCGAGGTGCATCCACGACTGCAGCATCCAAGGTCCCAACATGGCGGCCGGCGGCGGTGACGACGCTATGCACGTAGTGATGCTGCCATGGCTCGCCTTCGGTCACATCCGCCCGTTCGTGCAGCTCGCGCGCAAGCTCGTCGCCTGCGGGGTGCGGGTCACCATCTTGTCAGCCGCTGCCAACGTGCCCCGAGTCGAGGCCATGCTGGCGTCGGTCGCCGCCGCGGTGGCAGTGGCCCCCGCCGGCGCGGAGAGCACGGCCGAGGTGTCGGCCGACGGCGCCGAGCTGCTCAAGCTGGCCGTCGACGGCACCCGGCCGCAGGTGGCAGCGCTGCTCGCCGACATCCGCCCCGACGCCGTGCTGATCGAATTCGCCACCCCGTGGGTCACCGACATCGCCGGGCCGCTCGGCATCAAGACGCTCCTCTTCTCCGTCTTCTCCGCCGTCTCCACGGCCTACTTGGGGGTCCCCGAGCGCCGCCGTTGCCACGGGCCCAGCCCTTCCGCCGACGACCTCGAGTCGGCGCCGTCGGGGTTCCCGGCGGGGTCGCCGCTCGTCGCCGTGCCGGCCTACCAGGCCGCCAACTTCGCCTACGTCTTCGCCAGCTTCCACGGCATGCCGAGCGTGTACGACCGCGTCGTCGGCGGCATCGAGGCCTCCGACGGCCTCGTCTTGAAGACCTGCACGGAGATGGAGGAACGCTACATCGACTACCTCGCCGCGCAGTACGGCAAGCGAGTCCTCATTGCTGGCCCCGTCGTGCCGGAGCCGACGCCGGGAGAGCTCGTCGGCCGGTGGGCCGAGTGGCTCTCTTCCTTCCCCGACAAAGCCGTTACTTTCGCCTCTTTCGGCAGCGAGACGTTCCTGCCGGCCGACGCCGCGGCGGAGCTCCTCCTCGGTCTGGAGAGCTCCGGCCGGCCGTTCCTCGTGGTGCTCAACTTCCCCGGGGGCACGGACGCCGAGGCAGAGCTCAAGAAATGCACGCCACTGGGGTTCGAGGAGAGGGTGAAGGGGAGGGGCGTCGTGCACACGGGGTGGGTGCAGCAGCAGCACATCCTGCGGCACCGTAGCGTGGGGTGCTTCGTCAACCACGCCGGCTTCAGCTCCGTCGTGGAAGGACTCGTCGCCGGCTGCCGGCTAGTGCTGCTGCCCATGAAGGGCGACCAGTACCTCAACGCCGCGCTGTTCTCGCGAGAGCTCCGCGTCGGGGTAGAGGTCGCGCGGCGAGACGACGACGGGTGGTTTGGGCGCGAGTCAGTGTGCGACGCCGTGGCCACGGCGATGGCCGACGGAGGCGAAGGGGACGAGAGGAAGTGGAGGGAGTTCTTCATGGACGACGTCGTGCAGAAGAAGTTTGTAGACCAGTTTGTCAGGGACCTTAAAGATCTTTTGAGGTCCTGAAAAGATCAGCAGGTATGTGGAACAAGTTTATGTCCATCTTTATTGTCGTTATGGATAAAGAACACGAGCTCGTTGCTTTATGATTTGTAATACCATCAATGACGATTTGTAAACAGATCTGGCCAACTAACCGGCTCGGACGCTCGGTTCGGTTTAGTTCAAGCTCCGTCGGTTCGGTTACCGTACGAACTAGGCCAACCGACCGAGGTCTCTTTCTTGTATTTTTAAAACCCTAAAATTAAATAAAATAGAATTATTACATACAAAACACTAGCTTAACTTATTTTAAATTAGGTTTAATTCAAAACCCTATAAAATCTTTTAGGAAAATTGTGGAAAAGTTTTGGTAATTCTTTAAAGCCATTATTTAGCTACACTCTAAATTTCAAGCCTAAAACCCAAGACTACTCATGATTCCATTAAGTGTTACCGTTCTGCCCAGAGCTCGTCAAATCCATTAAATGATGAACAAACATGGGAGAACCAAGCCCAAACCTGGAGAAGAGATCCTAGAGGCCCAATCTCGTGCTAAGCCAGAAGCCCAAGGCAAAATTCACGAATTTTGATTTTACCAAATTTGGGAGTGTCAAACCTATTCATATTAGAATTTGAGCCCAATTCAAAATCCAGCCACCTTCAGGCCTGACCTAGGTCGAGCACACCAATCTAAATACCCCACAAGACCCCCCTCAAGTCCACAACTCGAAAAACCACAGATCCCAACCCTAGCCGCCGAATTGTTTTATACCTTCTCTGTGCTTTGCCCAAAACTGACTGTAGATGGCGCCATTGTGTAGAGTTCGTCGAGACGGTCCAGATGCATATATGGATCGATAGATTTGGCCAAGAAACCAGGGAGAATGGGCTTGTCGAAGTTTTGGGTTGCGCCGCCGCCAATATCGCCGCCGGCGTCGTTCGGTTCGTCGGTTTTCTTTCGTTTAACTGGTTTTATATTTTCTAGGATTTTTGATTTATCCAAAACTTTTAGGGAGCATCCAAACTCCAAATTGGATGATTCCAGATCCATTAAATCCCATAAATAACCTAAAAGTTTATATATTTTATTGAGGTATATGTTCTGTGGAAAATATTTATGGATAACATAGACCCCGGGTGCTCACACGGCGGGCCTAAAAAGACCACCCGACAGGGGGTGGACCTACTCGGGTGGATGAGGACGGACACCACTCGGACTCTAGAAGACTTGCTCGGCAAGGAAAGACTTAAATATAGAAATATATCCCTAATAGGTATAATACAATTGTAATCCTGGATAACTACATATTTGGTTAGAGGATAGAGATAGGAATCCTATCTCGTAACCGATCAGGACTCCTCCTTGTAACTCCACCCCCTGCACTATATAAAGGGGGGTAGGGGGCCATAGTTCGCCATCCAATACAATACCCTCGCCTCATAACACAACTTGAGGCCGAGAACACAACATAGAGAGATCTTCCGATCATCTTGTACACATATAACCCATATAATGCCAGAGCACAGGACTAGGGTATTACCTCCACCGCGAGGGCCTGAACATGTATAAAAAGACCCCCTATCTTGTGCTACCATCGAGTCTGAATCTTTTGCATCTCCCTATATATAATCATTGCGGACGATAACCCCCGGTAAGCTACCCGTCGACAGTTGGGGCGCCAGGTAGGGGCAGCGTCAAGATCAATCTCATCAAGCTCGATGACATCGATCAACGGAGTCGCCGTCGTCTCCGCCCCCGGCGAGGCTTTCCGCTTCGGGAGCCGACTGCATCAGCAATGACTTCGGCGAACTCCACCTCTCAGATTCGGATCAGATCCAATTTAGGAGAACTACAACAACACCTCCTGCTCAGGTTGGAGAAAGCCATGGCCATCTACTCATCGGTAGTACGCCAAGGGCTGAATTTCCGACTCGGATACGGCGACGGTCCGAAGACAGATTCTGGACGCGATCCTATTTCTTCAATTCTTGTTGATCCAGAAGGAATTTCGGGATGAGACTGGAAATATAATTTTCTCAGCTTTCTGTGAAGCCGAAGAACGCCAAAAACAGAGTCCGGATGTGTCCAGGGCGTTTGTTTGAAGGCAGACTGCGCGGGAAGGTCGCGAATCTCAGCAAACTCGTAAAACCTATCTACAGAGGCTGCAGCATGCGGATAGACCATGATACATCTCCAAGGACATCAATGATCAGAAGGAACTTCTCAAAACAAACGACAACCGACATTTCTTCCCGACAAACGACAACCGAGAAGAACACCGACATCGCTTCGTCTGGACTCTTGTTTGGGTCGAGGAACGTCGCCGCCACCTACTCCCGAGTGGTGTGCCGGGGGCTCAATTCTCGATTCAGATACGAAGAGAACCTAACCAAGAACAAGTTCAAGATGGTGGTTGACTTCAGCAGCAAACCACACGTACTCGACGACCAAGTCGTTCTTTTGGACTCGGACCAGATCCGATCTAAGGAGAGCTTCGTCATCGCTATAATTCAACTCCTGTTCGATTTAAGGAACGCCGCCGGCACCTACTCCCGAGTGGTGTGCCGCATGGCTCAATTTTTAACTCGGATACGGTGAGGACTTAGTCAAGTACTTCTACAACACTTTCGCGAGTTCGGACATGATCCAATCCAGCGGAGGAATCGACATCGGTTCACTCGAGCGTCCGTTCAGATTATGAAACGCCGCTGCTACTTATGTACGGATTAGTTCCTGACTTGGATACGGGGAGACGCAGACCGAAGATTCTCGAGTGGTGGCCGCGACTACCACAACGACCAATAGATTTATCATCGCCTTCATCCTCGTGCCACATCTCGTGGGACGTTGAAGACCATCAAGGCCCTTCATCGACTTTCGTCAGGCTACACCAACCGCGTGGAGATCATTTACGACTGCGGCCGACTTTGCCGACCATGACCGAGACCTCGACGAGCATGTGCTGTTGACGCCGAACACGGCGTGTGCTACTTGGTGTTGATCGAGACTTGAACGACTACTTCCGCTACTCGGCTACACGTCTACGCCTCCAAGTTTATGGCTCGATGACATGCCACTCGGCTATACACCTACGCCTGCGCCACGCGCGCCGAAGTCTTTAGATCGGCTGTATGGCATCGTCCGCCACGAGCACCCGGTACGGCTACACGTCCACGGCTCCAAGTCTACGGCTCGGCGACAAGCCACTCGGCTACACGCCTACGTCTCCAAGTCTATGGCTCGGCGACATGCCACTCGCCTACACGCCTACACCACCAAATCTGCCGCTCGGCTGTACGCCATCACGCACCACGAGTGCCTAGTACGGCTACACGCCTACCATCCAAGTCTACGGCTCGGCGACAAGCCACTCGGCTACACGCCTACGACAACAAGTCTATGGCTCGGCGGTACGCCATTGCGCGACACGAGCGCCCGGTACGGCTATACGCCTATGCCTACAAGTCTACCGCTCGGCAACACGCCACTCGGCGACACACCTACGCCCGCGCCAGGAGCGTCCATGTTTTCAGCTCGGCTGTACGCCATCGTGCGCCACGAGCACACGGTACGGCTACACGCTTACGCCTTCAAGTATGCAGCTCGGTGACAAGCTACTCGGCTACGCACCTACGTCCACGCTATGAGCGTCCGTGTATTTAGCGCGGTTGTATGTCATCGCGCGTCATGAGCGCCCAATACAGCTACACGCCTAAGTGCTCAAGTCTACGGCTCGGCTACACGCCTACGCCTACACCAGAACTAAGTTCTCATTACCATAATTTTGTCATATAAATCTAAGTTGTTTCTTAACTTACTACTTAGTCGGTCTCCAACTAAGCAGTAAGTCGGGGGCTACACCTTATAGGTGCACTTGTGTGCACTTTTGTTTCTTTCTCTTAATGATTGCAAAGGAATCCGAGTACATTCTGAGTAGCGAAGCTCTGACCCACGAACGGTGAACTCTAGTCACTCGATACGCGTGCCTGGGAAAAGAGCCATGAGAAAATTCCCAACGCCCAGGGGCTAGACTAGTCGGGCAGAATGCATAACAAAAGGAAGATTACTTGGAAGAATTTAATATCAAAAAGGAAAAGGAGCAAAAGTATAAAAATTATCTAAATAAAGCAGTCGGACCTTACATCCGAGTGATTGTTTTTCATCTAAATGCTTTCATGATACTGCTTAAATCCTACATGTACATGTTACAGGGGTTCATGAGTTTTACCTCATCAAGTACCTTCTACGACTCCGTATATGAGTAAGAAGGACCTACGCAATGAGTGATAATTACGGCTTGGCGAGCACCAGGCACGGCTACACGTTTACGCCCGCACCTCGACAGTCCAAATCTATAGCTCAGCGAGGCCCAACATGGCTACGCGCCTACGCCCGCGCCTCGAGCATTCAAGTTTATGGCACAGCTACACGCCCACGCCAACTTCGGTATGGCTATACGCTTACGCCTCTGACCATAGGCCACCCTGCGCCCTGAGAGCTAACTACGGCCTTCCAACTGCACGTCACAGCCAGTGGCTACAAGCGCAGCCGGGCTAAGCCAGATTTAGCCTCGGTACACCCCATGTCGGGTCGACTACCGGCAGAGCTACAAAAAATACCCATCTCTTGATATACCCCATGTTGGATCACTAGTTGGTCACTGCATGTCAAGATCAGATACCAGTGATGTTAGGATTGAGTTTCGATGGTAAATCTCAGATAGGGCCGATGCTGAACACCGCAACCCAGGTATGGATACCATACGGCCAAACTCTATCATTAAGGTATGCCCTGTGGTGGGGCCGCTAGCTGTATCCTACTCCAGTCGGGTACAGATACCGTCTAGCTGACAACAATGATATTCCCCATGTTGGGACACTAGCTGTGTGCCGCACTAGTCGGATACAGGTATCATTGGGCCAAACCCTATCCACATGTTATTATCCATGTTGGGGTCAATAGCTTTACTCTACGAGTATAGGAATCAGATGTATGCCCTCCGGGGTCACCAGCTGTATCCCACTCCGGTCAGGTACAGGTACCGCTCAGCTCTTCAACCAAAATCACGGTATGCCCTCTGAGGCCACCAGCTGTATCCCACTCCGATTGGGTACAGGTACCGCTCGGCTCTTCGGCCAAAACCAATGGTACGCCCTATGTTGGGCCACTAGTTGTACATCGCAAGATAGGTATAGGTACCACTTCATCAAAAATCAAAGTGATGCGCCTTACAAAGAGCCGACTGCCAGAACTTCGGCAATCCTGGGCTGGGTATCACTAATAGCTCTAAGGATCTCTATGAGTCCTTCACAGTCTCTTTGCAGATAACAGGTAGAAGCCAGTCGGAAAGAAGCATCAACAATCTACAAGCACTCGGCATGAAGTATGCCTCATCCGAAGTGCGTTAAAGAAGAGCAGCAACTCGACTATGAAGCACTCGTGGGCTACTGTGGATAATATAGATCCTGGGTATCCACACGGCGGGCCAAAAATACCACCCGACAGGGGATGGACCAACTCGAGTGGATGAGGACGGGTACCACTTGGACTCTAGAAGACTTGCTCAGCAAGGAAAGACATAAAGATAGAAGTCTATCCCTAAAATGGATAATACAATTGTAATCCCTGATAACTACATATTTGGTTACAGGATAGAGATAGGAATCCTACCTCATAACCGACCAGGACTCCTCCTTGTAACTCCACCCCCTGCACTATATAAAGGGGGTAGGGGGCCATAGTTCGGCATCCAATAAAATACCCTCGCCTCATAACACAACTTGAGGCCGAGAACACAACATATGAAACATCTCCCGATCATCTTGTACACATATACCCCATATAATCTCAGAGCACAGGACTAAGGTATTACCTCCACCACGAGGGCCTGAACCTTACAAAAAATACGCCCCCGTCTTGTGCTACCATCGAGTTTGGATATTGTGCATCGCCCCATATATAATCATTGCCGACGATAACCCTCGGTTAGCTACTCGTCGACAATATTTATGTTCTTATTCATTTGCATCTACGTGTAGATCGCACCTGTGTGCACTGTTTGGGGACCTTCCAGGAGCAGTTCGAAGGAGAATCGCAAGACCTGGAGTACTACCAAGGCAAGATAGATTGCATCTTGCTTTCCCTAGTTTGCAAAACTCACCCGATTAATTGTTTTATTTACTTTTCTCTTGCATGAAATGAAGGGAAGGGTTAGAATCCTATTATATGCACACTAAGTTATCTACCCTGTGAATTTAGTTATTTATTTCTGCCTTAGTATTTCCTAGCCTATCCTTGTGCATAGATGCTAGTGCTTGTGGGTTGCTAGTTGTTTAGGTTATTCATCATTTAATTATCTTGTGACTTTGTATAATTGGAGGTGCTGAGTTACTTTAATAACCTAATCAACTAAAACCTACGTGGCGTGTGTGACTAAAGGTGGCAAGTCGGGTGGTTTTGCATAATGAGGATTGTGGTGGAGGTAGTCACCTTGGTCTAAGTACCCTTGACGTGTGCTTATCCGGCCAAACCATACAAGCGCAACAATAAGTGCTAACTCTAGCTTGTTGGCCAGCATGTGCTAGTCCTGGCTTAGTAGTTAGGGAAAAACGTTAGAACACGATACTTTGAAAAGATCGGGCATCAGTCCGTTGGCTTAAGAGGGGGACCCATAGTGTCGAAACCTTAGAGGGGTATCGATGTTAACAGAAGGTACTAATGAATCGCCTTGTATCGTTACATGGTCTAGGCTCCAAAGGAAGTGCTAATACATAAAAGTACCACTAGACTTATGGGTAAAGTGTGCTACACTCTGCAGAGGTTAAACCTATCATGATAGCCGTTCCCACGGTCATGGGAGGGGAGGAAGGTTGTACATGGTAGTCTAATGTGTTAATAATAACCTGATGGGTTGATTTGGTTTGAGTTATTCGAAGCTTGTGTAGTTCTGCAGAGGGGCTTTGGAAGCCGAGCTCTGCGTGTTTACTTTGGGAATCTTATCATTAATAATTTTTCTACAAATTGTTTTACAACACTTTAATTAATTGACTAGAATAGGTGTTTATGCAAATAGCCATCCTGTTCTTGTTTATATCCTTGCATTCATTATAAGGATTTTTTCTGCATAGCCATCTAATCATTGTACAAACAACGGATATATTTCGTTTTCAGGAGAAGAATCGAGTCTGGCTTTTCCATAGGATCAGGAGGATTATGTGCCGGAGTTCGACCAAGATTAGCTATCGCTCAAGGGTTGGATTAGAGCATTGTCATACTTTATTTCCGCTGCATATTTGGATTTCCTTACTCTAAATTATATTTTATTGTCTTAATCAAACTATTGTAATAAGTGGTTGTGCTACAATTACTTTTGCATAGTATGTTATTTTCTTAGTTATTTGTGATTGTGTGACGATGTTCGACAATTGTCGCTCATGAGTTCTAGCATTGATCTCTACGACTAGCAATTAATCATGAGTTGATCCTGGTGAAGCCGGGGTTGCGACAAAGTTAGTATCAGAGCCATTCTGACCCTAGGAAGCGTAGCTAGTCAATTGGTAGCATATGAAAATTTAACCATGCCATATTTTTAATATTAAACCCCCTTTATTCTTAACTTATTTGATAAATTTGATTGCCTAACCTGTTTAGCCATTTCCTAATTTTAGATGTCGGCATCTAAACCTGATGGAGAGTGCCAGGTCTTCCCTACATTGCTGTGGGGTTTGCTAAGGGACTTGGGCTATGAGAGAAGGCCCGAGTACACCGTAACACTGATTCGGCTCAATGGGATGAGCCAAAAATGCGTCAAGCTGATGGTCCATTTTTTGGATAAAGGAGTACCTAGAGTGACTACTTTTGAAGAGGCCGCTAAATTTGAAGGTCGCGCCATTCAGTTGGTAGCAAGGAAGGCTTTGATGCACTTTGCCCATGTGCATTAGAATGAGCTAAGATGGAGCCAATACTGCTACATCCCAAGGCAGTGCAGGAGTAATTGCCCCAACAATTGGTCGCTAATTACGAGTGCGCTACAGCATGAGACCAATTCCACCAACTATGCATCCGTTACTTAGTTGGAGGCCTTGGAGGACTTGTACGATGGGACTCGTTTCAATCAATAGTTCTATGAGGAGAATGTCGCCGAAGTGGAAGACCAGCTGGGAGAAGCGGAAGAGCAAATACAATAACTCAAGATGGAGCTAGCAAGCTTAAAGGATGCTCAGCGCAAAAATCGAGGAGATGAAGTGAAGGAGGTGCACCAAGCCAAGCTTGCTTATCGAAGAAAGAATAGGGCCTTGAACGAGAGAGGAGCTGATGAATGATAAGTTCAACAAGGAGATAGCATGCCTTGATGCTATGAAGATGGAAATTGAAGAAGATGGAGATGAACTAGTGAGAGAGCAAGGCAAGTATAAGGCTAAGAAGGCAAAGATGGAATGGGAGCATGCTTCGACCCTCAAGAGCAACCGAAGGGAGGCAAGGAAGAATGTGGAGTTCATTAAGATCGAAGAACCTGAGGAGGAAGAGGAAGAAAAGGAAGAAGAGCCGTTCGAGGTGGAGGACACATCTTCATCGACTTAGAAGATCGCCTTGCTTTTTATCATCGTCAAGATTAGAGAGTGTTTTTAGTTAAAGTCATAAAAACTTAGTTTTCGCATCGTATTTTTTTTAAAGTTGTGTGTGGAGTATACCATATCGAATTTTGGTTTTCCCTTGTGTGATATGGCTATTCATTATGTTAGAATATTAAAGGTATAAATAAAGTTAAAATTTGTATATTATCTGATGTTGTGCCTTCTTTAAATTTTGCATCGACATCCAAGAAAGAAGGAAGGCGCTACTAGTAGAGTGAAAGAGTTCTTCCAACTTCAAAAATTTTCATCACTCCATTGATTAATTAAATTAAGTACTTCATACATAAGAAGATTAAGCTAGCCTATATTAGAGCGATAATATAACACAATTAATTTGTTGTTTATGATTGTAACCTATGTTTGAGTTGGATTTTTTTTTTGAAACATGCTTACTTTATGTTAGCATGTGGAGTGTTGTCATCTTATTTGGATTGTTGTATTGGGTGATAAAAGCGTTTATAAAATAATTATATTTAAAGGATGTCACTTACCGTTTATTCTTCTTTTCTATCCTTCTTATCTCAGCAGATGGCCAGAGGTCGTGGAAGTGAAGCCTGTGGAAGAGGAAGAGGTCGTGGAAGGGGTAGAGATCGTGGACGTGGAGTCTAGCCTATACCCAACAATTTGCAAAAGGACTTGGATCACCCGGTCAATCAAGAGAATGCTGCTGCTTAGAGTGGTCAAGTCAATGATTAAGGACAAATCAACCAATCTGTGCTAGATGCGGTTAATCAAGGATGACCAGTCAACGTTGCTGCTCAAGATCCTCAGCCGCGGCCGCAGTCTCCGCCTTAGCAACCACCGCTGCCACCGCCCCCGCCGCCAGCTGGACCAACACAGAATGCTTTCATTCTCCAAGCATTGCATCTGATTGTGCACCGTCTAAATCAGCCGCTGCCGCAGCCGATGCCAATACTTGGGTTGCCGCAGTCAAAGTTTGAGGAGTTCATGGGAACTCGGCCCCTGGAGTTTTCTGGTTGTGGAGACCCGATTAAAGCTGAAGACTGGGTCAAGAATATGGAAAATAAGTTCTACCCGACCAATTGTGATGACTATGAGAGTGTTCAATACTCTGCTCATATGCTCAAAGGTAATGATGCCCATTGGTGGGAAAATTATTGTGCCACCAATACTAACTATGTGAACATGGGATGGGATGATTTTGTGTATGTTTTCAAAACCCATCATGTTCCGATGAGTGTGCAGGAAGAGAAGAAGAGCAAGTTTGAAGGACTGCGCCAGAATAGCAAGTCTAATATATCAGTAAGTTCATTGAGCTTTCCTGTTATGAGCCAGCCTTGGTTGCTACTGAAAAAGCTAAGGTCTATATGTTCACTGAAGTACTGGACACCTGGTGTAGGGTTCAGTTGAAGCCACTTCGCTGTGAGACTTTTGATGATGTCACAGAAAGGGCTCGTATTCTGGAAGGAGCCCAGCGCAAGCACAATGATGAGAAGAAGATGAAGTTCACTTCTCAGCAGGCAAGCAGCAGTGTGAGCCCTTGTACCCATCAAGCTCAGAGTTTTGGTCAAGCGCAGAATCAACCAAGGCAGTACCAAAGCGTAGGCTTCAGGACATCGGTCTCTACTCAGCATGGAAGTAACTCCAATCAAGTTCGTCATACATCACAGATTGGAGGTCAAGTTCAGAATCCAAATAAGACTTCTAATGCTGGTGTGACTTGTTTTAAATGTCATCAGCAGGGGCATTTTTTTATGACTGTCCGCTCAACAAGGGAGGCGAACCTCAGCAGAATCAAGGGGGGACTCCTGCTCGTCAGCCGTAGCAAAGGAAGAATCGTGGAAGTGCTTTCAAGACGCCCCAAGGAAGTGGATGTGTTAACCATGTCACTGTGGAAGAAGCTCATAATACTCAAGATATTGTTCTCGGTACGTTCCTGGAAAACTCAATCCCTGTTACTGTTTTATTTGACTCGGGAGCTTCGCATTCTTTTATTGCAAAAGAGGTCATAGTTGAAAATGGTTGGAGGGTGGTACCCTTTAGGCAATCTTTGCTTATTCAATCACCTGGAGGGGCTATGAATGCAAATGTTGGATGTCTGGATGTGGATCTAGACATTGGAGGTTATAAGTTTTCGACTAAGTAAATTATGATAGATTCTAAAAGAATTTGAGTGATTTTGGGAATGGATTGGTTGAGTAAGTATATGGGAAGGATTGATTGTGCTGATAGATCAGTAACACTTACTACTTTAAATGGAGAGACCATCAAGTATGAATCTTTGCATAAGGAAAGCCCGGTTGTCATGTTGCATCACCTGAAGATGATGCGAGGGGACGGAGAAGAGCATCTGCCTTTGGAAGAAACTCCGATAGTGAATGAATTTATGAATGTTTTTCCTGAAGATTTACTTGAAATACAACCGGATCGAGAGGTAGAATTTAGTATCGACTTGTATCCAGTTGATTTGAGGTCAGGTTATCATCAAATTGATTTGAGGTCAGGTTATCATCAAATCAAGTTGAGGTCAGAAGATATACCAAAGATGACGTTCACTACCCGATATGAATTATATGAATATACGGTGATGTCGTTCGAACTGACTAATGCACCGGCACACTTTATGATGCTTATGAACAAGGTTTTGATGAAGTATTTGAACAAATTTGTCATGGTATTCATTGATGATATAGTCATTTATTATAAGAATGAGGAAGAACATGTCGAGCACTTAAGACTTGTGTTGGAGAAGTTGAGAGAGCACCAGTTGTATGCTAAGTATTCAAAGTGTGACATCTGGGTCAAAGAGATAGCATTTCTTGGTCTTGTCATCTCTGAAGATGGAGTATCTGTAGATCCATCCAAGGTCAGTGAGATTCTGGAATGGAAGGTACCAAAGTCTGTTACCAATGTTAGAGGATTTATCGAGATTGCTGGATATTCTTGTCGCTTACCAAGTGATTTTATAAGATTTCTCGACCTCTTACTCAGGTGTTGAAGAAGGACGCGAAGTTCAAGTGAACAGCTTAGTGACAGGATAGCTTCGAGCTATTGAAGAAGAAGCTAACATCGCTACCGTTATTTGTCTTACCGGATATTGATAAGGACATTCAGATATATTGTGATGCTTCGAAGTTGGGAATCGGATGTGTTCTTATGCAGGAAGGGAGAGTTGTTGCATACGCTTCACGACAATTATGGTCCCATTTTATCGTATGTCACTTGTATTTTCAAAACCCTAGAATTAAATATAAGGGAATTGTTATATAGAAAACCCTAGTTTAAATTATTTTAAATTAGTTTTAAGCCAAATCCCTAGAAAATGTATCAGGAAAATTCTAAAAAAATTATAGTAATTCTGAGAAGCCATTATTTCGCCACCCTCCAGATTTCAAGACCAAATACCAAGGCTAGCTCATGATGCCATGAAGTGTTGCCATTTTGCCGAGAACTCGTCAAATCCATTAAATGATGAGTAAACGTGGGAGAACCAAGCCAAAACTTGGAGGAGAGATCCTAGCGGCCCAATCTCGTGCTAAGCCAGAAGCCCAAGCCAAAATTTGCGGATTTAGGGAGAGTCCTAAACCTACTCGTATTAGAACTTGAGCCCAGTTCAAAGTCGACCCACCTTAATGCCTGACCTAAGTCGACCAGACCAGTATAAATACCCCCAAGACCCCCCTCAAGTCCACAACTTGAGAAACCCCCAGATCCCAACCCTAGCCGTAAAAAACCCTAGCCGTCGACGTGTTTTTGAGGTATCCTTCTTCGTGCTTTGCCCAAACCTAAGTGTACATGGTGCCATTGTGCAGAGCTCGTTGAGACGGTCTAGATGCCTATATGGATCGCTAGATTTGGCCAAGAAACAAGGGAGAAAGAGCTCGCTGAATTTTTGAGTTGCGCCGCCACCTTTGCCGTCGCCGACATCGCCGCCGACGTCTCGATGACCATGCCCCACCCCGGATTCGCCGCCGCCACGTCCCGTGCCGCCGCCTGGCCAAACCGTAGCCACTCCAGCTCCGCCACATGGCGCAGCCGCATCACACCCGCGTCACCGCGCCGTGCCGTGCCACACGTCTACTTGTAGATCACACCTGTTGAAAATATTTTTGTTCTTATGCATTTGCATCTACGTGTAGATCGTACCTGTGTGCACTGTTTGGGGGCATTCCAGGAGCAGGTCGGAGGAGGATCCCAAGACCCGTAACACTATCAAGGCTAGATAGATTGCATCTTGCTTTCCCTAGTTTGCAAAACTCACCCGATTATTTGTTTTATTTACTTTTCTCTTGCATGAAATGAAGAGAAGGGTTAGAATCCTATTATATTCACACTAAGTCATCTACCCTATGAATTTAGCCATTTATTGATGCCTTAGTATTTCCTAGCATATCCTTTTGCATAGATGCTAGTCCTCGTGGGTTGGTAGTTTTTTAGGTTATTCATCATTTAATTATTCTTGCGACTTAGTATAATTGGAGGTGCTCAGTTACTTTAATAACCTAATCAACTAAAACCTGCGTGGCATGTGTGACTAAAGGTGACAAGTCGGGTGGTTTTGTGGATTGAGGATTGTGGTGGAGGTAGTAAACTTGGTCTAAGGACCCTTGACGTGTGCTTATCCGGCCAAACCATACAAGTGCAACTATAAGTGCTAGCTCTAGCATGTCGGCCAGCATGTGCTAGTCCTGGCTTAGTAGTTAAAAAAAAAATGTTAGAACACGATACTTTGAAAAGATAGGGCCGCGGTCCGTTGGCTCAAGATTGGGAACCATAGTGTCGAAACCTTAGAGGGGGTATCTATGTTAACAGAAGGTACTAATGAATCTGGTCTCAGCTCCAAAAGAAAATATAAGACATAAAAGTACCACTAGGCTTATGGGTAAAGTGTGCTACACTCTGCAGAGATTAAAACTATCACGATAGTCCTTCCCACGGTCATGGAAGGGGAGGAAGGTCGTACATGGTAGTCTCATGTGTTAATAATAACCTGACGAGTTGATTTGGTTTGAGTTATTCGAAGCTTGTGCAGTCCTGCAGAGGGGCTTTGTGAAGGAAATATATACCCAATTGACAATCATAGGCCATATCGGATGTGAGCTCAATGATATGTGGGACCACGTATGACGTGGGCTACATGGACTATGTGAGACATGGGCCATGGACCGGGTTAGGGCCTCTAGTGTAGAGGGCCCACGGTGGGACTATATAAAGGAGGCGGTGGAGAGGCTTGAGAATGCCCAGAGGAAATTAGGTTTTCCCTCTCCACCAAACCCTAGCCGTCACATCTCTCTCCTCGCCTGCGCCTGGCGCTAGCACGCCGCCGTGGGTGGATTCCAATCACCGGATGTGTGTATTCCTGTAGAGGCGCAACACTTGAGGCGCTGGCTTGATCAACCGCAAGACGAACCGAAGAAGACGACGTGATCTGGTCGCGTCCAGAATCTGGTCGCGTCACTGTTTCGCGAATTCCGGTTGATCCAGAGGGAATTTCGTGATGCCGCTGGATGCGTTGGAAAGCTCTCGTCGAGGGCTTGTCCGTAGTGTCCAAGATCATCGAAAACGGACTCCGGACGAGGCCGGGGCGTCCGTTTGAAGACAGGCTGCGCGGGGAGATCGCGAATCTCGGCGAGCACGCGGAGCTCGTCGACGACCTCCACGGCATGGGGATCGGCCACGGCACACCTCGTGGCTTGTTGCTGACCAGCGAGGAGGAGGCGATGGGATCGCCGTGAACGACTACTTCCGTACAACTACGCGCAGATCGATTGAACCGGCTTCATCGACTCATCTTCCGCTGCACTGCGCGTCGTAAGGTAACTCGATCTGTGGTCAATTACTTGCAGGGGGTCCTGGGTCTCGGCGGTAGAATTTTGATTCTGTGCTAGCGTAGCGCCCGCGTTTCCCTTCAGTGGTATCAGAGCCATCCTGTTTAGTTCTTGATCCGGATCGGCGCATATATGATATGCGGCGCATATGTGATATGCGGGGTACTAGATATGATCTACTATCGTTCTCGTAGTCGATTGGATCGATTAGGAAGAATCTAAAGGATTAATAGATATTAATCTGTTGTGCACCTCTGTAGATGTGATTTACTGCTGGTGTATGTCCCACGGTGATTGATGTGATCGATTGTAAAAGGCCGTGGTGCTTGTTGTGCTGCTGCCCGGTGGCTTAGATGCAATTTGACATGCACTGATATGGTTAATAACATAGACTAAGCCTGTGAGGATTGATTTGATTGATCCAAGAGCACAAGGTGCGGTTTGATCAGGTTGACCATGTGCACATGATGACCGGCTCGAATCTTATTGCATGACCAAGTTGAGTATCGTTGCATGCCTGGAGGCTAATTTGATTAGCGTGTGATTAGACCGTAGTCAGAGGCTAATATGATTAGCCGATCAAGTTTGGCTACTTAATACGATTAATTGGCTAATTATCTTGGCTATGGATTTTGAACCGGAATTTGATCCCGTGCTGCATACCGAGCTACCCCTGATTGGATCAGCGCCTTTCTTGGTCGAGATGTGTTGCTCGGTAGCCAGGTCGCTGGTAGACAGTGCGTGGCGCTGTCCGGCAGTGCTCGGCGCTGCTTGACGCGGCTAGGCGATGCCCGTATGCATGCTATGTTGGTGTGGGCTATGTACTGGATTGCTTGGTGCCTTGTAATCTTTGCTAGTTGCACATGTTATGTGAAGGTATGTGAATGGGATTCATGGCCAAAACATTCAGTGCATGACAAGATTGACTAGTGCACAGTTAAACCTTAGGCCAAATTATTTTATTCATGATCAATTTGATTGGTTAGTGGAGAAAGGGTTAATAGCGATTGATCCTATAAAATATTGTTGGCCCGAGGATGTGAATAGGATTAGTCCTGGATCGGGCTAAGGAAGAAATTAGTTGCCATTAAGTTAATGTGATTAACCCAGTGGAATTTTGTGAAACTTATGACCAATATTTGATTGTGTGCATATTTTCATCCTGATCCTAAAAGGCTTGCGTAATTGTGCTATTAGTTGCAGTTGAAATTTGATTTCTTTGCAATACAGCCTTTACAATATTTTGTAATATGCTACAGTGGGTCCCACCGGATATTTGTATTCGGTAAAGAAAAATTATCTATGTGTGCCACATGCTACATGAGGCTTGACCGCGTGAATATTTGATTCATGGCATGATATTTTTTTTGGGATCGCTAAGCAAGGGCTAATGAGTAGTCTGGTATTGGATTAATATGATTAATTTAATCAAATAGCCATGGGTAAGACTGTGAATAGGGTTCACAGTTCAAACCCTGCCGACTAATATGTTGGTAGGCTGACTTGCTAGTGAAATATTCACTGGGACAATATGATTGGCACGGAACGAGTTAATGTGATTAATTCGTTGGAATTATTCATGGGCATAGTATGTGAATGTGATTCACTATGGGAAAATTGTTTCCACAATACTAATTATTTATGTGCCTTTTATAATTGTTATAATTTCATACTATTTGGTAGAATTTGATTCTATGCATGTGTATGTACATAGTTTGATCCTTGTGTATATGATGCATGTGTGGGATCTTACTGAGGCTTACATATTAGTTTGTCATACTTGAGTAAAATCAAGTTGATGGCTCGGTGGACAGGAATGGGCGTATGGTGATAATGATCACCGCGTCTTGGGCCATACCGGTGCACAGCTTAATACTAGATTTTCTGTGATGGTTTTCCTGCCCTGCTATTCTTAACAGAATAGATTTCCCTTGGAAAAATTAAGAGTTTGCCCTTTTCCAACAGCTGCACCCATAAAGATCTTGTACGTTAATTGGTAGTTTCAGCATACAGCAGGGTGCCATTAATTTCCTTGATCAATGGGGTGAAGTCGGACTTCACTGCATAGTGTTGGTTTTACTTGACGAAGCTATCAAAACGGTTTTGGGCTTCGGGGCAGGGGTGTTGGTGCTGAGCATTGGCGTATGCCACCCAACACACAAGAGTCACATACGATGTGATTGGCAAGGGGTTGCCTACCTATGTCACTTAGTTCTAGGAGTCGCCTCCGCGCACTAGATCTTTGACCGACTATGGATCTTGTCCTACTTCGAGTCATCAGAGGGAATATGACTTGAGTGGGAGTATCTTCGTTAAATTGTTAAAGGAGGTACGCACATAAACATAGTTTAATATTTGTTGATATACCTGATGCTTTATTTTTGAGCTATATCTTTGATTAGTGAATCTTGATATATCTATGGTGATTGATATCGTTTTTGAGAATTGTTCTCTAGTTATTATGGAATATTTGTTCTAAAAGTAGTACCTTGATGAACCAGCTTGAAATGCAATCTGTAGTTGAAGTGTTTACTAGAAGCACTATAATGATTTTCTTTGTGCTTATTATCTCTTTCTTGTCATCATGAAATCTGAGCTATTGTAGCGAGATGAAATCATGGATGTCTGCAATATGATTGTGGATTTGGTGGGCATGTTTGAGATCCAAATAAAGGGCTAAAGGATTTGATCCCTAAGTCATTGTTTGCGTGCAAGTTAGCAAAAGAAAATTCGGTCAGCCGTCATATGTGGTCAATATGATTGATTGCATAGGCATTGGAAAATATGGTTTTCCCTTTAGCTAATGGTTAGCTATTGATGTGATTTTTGGTTGCTTTTCATAACGATGAATTGCTTAGAAATCACTGGCCGAGATGCATTTGATGCATGTTAAAATAAGATAGCATTAAGATTAGCTTTATCATGTGATGATGGTTCGAATGACTGGTCGACTTGTGAAGGAGGCCGAGTCATGAGTGAAAGGGAAAGGTCGAGTTGGACCTGAGTACTAATCTAGACTTGTGAAGTCGAAGATTGGCGCTATCCTAACACCGCATGATAGGATTTTGAAGTAATGGCAAGGGTATACAAGTTATCTCGTTTGACGTTGACATACTTTTAAGACCCAATCCTAAGGATCACAACTGGAATTAAATAATTGTTATTATATTCCGGGCATAAGCAAATTCAATATTTCACCTCTTTTGAGTGGGAGATTAATTTGGCTTATGGGCATGCTCCATTAGTGAATGGATGTGTGTTTTTAATCCTAAGGACTTGTGATGTCATTATGTTTCATTATCCATGTTATGGTACACTTTAGAAATGTTTGTGCTCATTTAAAGGTTCCATCTAGACATAAGGAAACAACCATATATGATATGGATCGGAAGGTGTTCCGTGCTGTTTTATCGATGTTTGGAACGTGGGGCATGTGTAAGACGTCTGATGTCTGATAAGCTCACGCTCGACTAAGATAAATGTTTCTTTGTGAAGTGCAAAATGTTTGCATATAAAAGAGGGTATGAGCTGCAAAGTGTTTGTTGCTCGGATTGGTTTTATTTTGGAGAAATTGTTTCTTACAAAATATTTAGTGGGAGCACGATGTGACTCGGAGTTATTCGGGGATCATTTGAAAGTGTTTCGGTTTCTACTAAATTTTTCATATTATATATAAGTTGTTGTATATTTTATGAAATAGCCAACCTTGCATTGGTTCTAAAGCCAAATTAGACACCAATATGATAGGGAAGACAATTGTTGTCGGACTAATTTGAGCTTAAGACTTATATTGAAGCGTGATGGGCCTATACTCTGGAAGATGAGTTTAAGACAAGCTATGTGTGACAACTAAGTTTTGAACTTGATTGGTCTACTAAGTGTTGTCTTGATTCACCTAGCTACTGTTGCATATATGATATGCAATATGGATATCGAAACGGCTCTCTCTCTAGTTGAGACCTAAGTGAGAATGTGTTCGACACGGACTCAAGGTTTTTGTGATCCATAAAGTGCTAGAGTATGCAAGTTTATGAAACAAGCATATCAGAGTTGAATATTTGTTTTGATGGGAAGTCAAATTGTTTGGCTAGTTCATCAAGGGCAAGTGGGAGAGCACTAATTTTTCTTGATCTTAAATATATATGACATATAGTTGATCAGAAATAATATTCTGTGAATCTACCATGTCTTGATTAAGAAATTGTTCTTCATGAAAGACTTTGGGATAGATTTGAAATTTTGGCATAAGGGTCTACAGAGATAGATCAGAAAGGCTAATTGGATTAGACCCATATGTTGACATAGTGTTGATTGGTTCAGCCGGGAATTGTTCCTGTGTATGTCACATAGGAGAGCAAGATTCAGTATTTGATATTTGACGAGCTTGATAAATTGCCAAAAAGAGGGTTTTATGTCATATGCATTAAGGTGAATGACATTCGATGTGTAGATATCAATCTAATCCTGGTGAAAGTCACTGGATGTTGAGAAGCATTCTAAAATACTTGTGAAGTATAAAGAATGTGCACTTTGGAATGGTGGCCTGTAAAAGTTACATCGCGCACTACTTTCAAACCATTTCTTAATGGGGGTTCAGAAGCTGAAACAGTTTCAGCCTAGACAAATATTATCACAACCTTTATGAAAGGCGCACATGAGCATCCGATATTGGATATCCGGCTGGTAAGCTCTAGTGCATGTGGATAAAATATAAGTAATAAGCCGACTAGGCAGTCTTGGAGATGACTGTATTACTTCTATGTTTATGATGGATAATTGTTATCCTAGTTCCTTGACTAACATCATCGGTATCGATCAACAAGTAAGACTTGTTCGCGGAACTCTTTTACTATATGATGTTATTCTAAAGGAGTCCCTGATCTTATATCATAACTTGAACAATTATGATTCAAAGATCAGCACATGTATTGATTGATGATCATGTTCCCGGATCATAGATATGGAGATATCAAATCAATAATGTGGACACATGTTGGAGAACATGGGTGGTTGGACAGACCCGCAATGAGATGCTGCAAGATTTGTTATAATCTTTGGTGTCATCAGTTGAATTCTCACATAGTGACTGTGGGATCCTTTGACCTGAGATCGCCATTGAGTCCCAGCATGCGTAGTTGTATACTTTGGGGCTATCAAACGCTCTCCGTAACAGGGGGTTATAAAGGTAGCTTTCGGGTATGCCATGAAACATGGACTGGGGTGTGAGCGGTCAAGATGGGATTTGCCCCTCCTTTATAACAGGAGAGATATCTCTGGGCCCCTCGAGGTATTGGATTTGGAAAGTGTATGGCCATACCATGATTAAAGAGTTAATCATACGAAATCCAGTACTTGATCGAGTGAATGGCCGAGCTATCACAAGGGTGACACGTTTCTTGCCTTGAGCTTGGCTGGTATCGTGTGGCAAAGGGATCAGCACTTTAACGCTATTTGGTTCGTTAGATTTGATCTTCGCATGTATTCAGGGGTCGGTACGTTTTGCTAGAGGCCGCTGCCGATCTGTGACTAGAAATTTGTTTCTGGGTCACTGCTGTCTACATACGAACCTATTGGGTCACACACTTAAGGGGTTGGAGTCATGAGTTGCATAATTGTCTATTGTGCAAGTGGGAGATTGAAGGAATTATATGCCCAATTGACAATCATAGGCCACATCGGATGTGAGCTCAATGATATGTGGGACCACGTATGACGTGGGCTACATGGACCATGTGAGACATGGGCCATGGACCGGGTTAGGGCCTCTAGTGTAGAGGACCCACGGTGGGACTATATAAAGGAGGCGGTGGAGAGGCTTGAGAAACCCTGAGGAAATTAGGTTTTCCCTCTCCACCAAACCTTAGCCGTCACCTCTCTCCCTCGCCTGCGACCGGCGCTAGCACGTCGCCGTGGGCGGATTCCGATCACCGGATGTGTGTATTCCGGTAGAGGCGCAACACTTGGGGCGCTGGCTTGATCAACCGCAAGACGAACCGAAGAAGACGACGTGATCTGCTCGCGTCCAGAATCTGGTCGCGTCACTGTTTCGCGAATTCCCGTTGATCCAGAAGGAATTTCGTGATGCGGCTGGATGCGTTGGAAAGCTCTCGTCGAGGGCTTGTCCGTAGTGTCCAAGATCGTCGAAAACGGACTCCGGACGAGGCCGGGACGTCCGTTTGAAGACAGGCTGCGCGGGGAGATCGCGAATCTCCGCGAGCTCGTAGACCTCGCCGACGGCGGCTGTGCCATGGGGATCGACCACGGTGCACCTTGTGGATGGCTGCTGACCAGCGAGGAGGAGGCGATGGGATCGCCGTGAACAACTACTTCCGTACCACTACACGCAGATCGATTGAACCGGCTTCATCGACTCGTCTTCCGCTGCACTGCGCGTTGTAAGGTAATTCGATCTGTGGTCAATTACTTGCAGGGGGTCCTGGGTCTCGGCGGTAGAATTTTGATTCTGTGCTAGCGTAGCGCCCGCGTTTCCCTTCACTTTGGAAGCCGAGCTCTTTTTGTTTACTTTGGGAACCTTATCATTAATAATTTTTATACATATTATTTTAGAACACTTTAATTAATTGACTAGAATAGGTGTTTATGCAAAATATCCATCCTGTTCTTGTTTATATCCTTGCAATTATTATAAGGATTCTTACTAGGTAGTCGTGTACTGATTATACAAACCACGAATATATTTTGTATTCAGGAGAAGAATCGAGACCGGCTTTTCCACAGGATCAGAAGGATTCTGTACCAGAGTTCGACCAAGATTAGTTATCGCTCAAGGGTTGGATTAGATCATCGTCATACTTTATTTCAGTTGCATATTTGGATTTCCGCACTGTAAACTATATTATATCGTCTTAATCAAACTATTGTAATAAGTTGTTGTGCTACAATTACTTTTGCATATTATGTTTTTTCTTAGTTAATTGTGATTGTGTGATGATGTTTGACAATTGTCTCTCATCAGTTGTTAGCATTGATTTCTGAGACTAGAAATCGATCATGAGTAGATCCTGGTAAAGCTGGGGTCACGACAGTCTCGATCTAGGTTCGGTTCGCACAGTGAACCGAACCAAAGTGGGCTGGCCCAGTTTTTTATTGGTCCGTTTTTTAAAATATATATAAATTAAGAAAAACTATTATATTTCACATGTATACATTATAAATAAATAAAATATATATAGAAATACATATATTGAAGTAAATAAATATACAACAGTAAATAATTGAATCGGACCGAACTGAACCGAGCCGCTACTATGCGTACCGAACTGGGTTCGGTCGGACCGGCCCATTTGTCCAGCACTATTTGTAAGACCGTCAATGGCGTTTAAACTTAAAACGTCCCAACTATTGTTCACGTCTTTTTTATTATTCGTTATTTCTCTCTACTAATTTATTTGCTACACTAATGAACGTCTTCAATAAGTATCCATTGGGCATGACACAAATCGTGACACTTCTTTAAAAAAAATATATGGTCTGTTATTTTTCTAATAAGAAAATTATACCTTCTGAAAATGAGATGCATGAAATCATTACATAATAATGGAATTACAACTAATGAATCAGCTTACATAAATTAGTGATCTGTTTCAGTCGACGGTGCCTCGCCACTCGATTTCATCGCTCGCTCATGGCACTCTTGATCAATCACAGAAAATAAAGTGGGCTCGGAAAACGGACCTTCAATATTCGTGCATCGAAACCCATAGCTGTCGATGGGTGCTTAACCGGGGTTATCGTTAGTAATGAATTTAAACGGGGTTATACGCTGGATCTAAACTCGATGGTAGCACAAGACAAGGGGCCTTTTTTTATATTTGTTCAGGCCCTCACGGTGGAGGTAATACCCTAGTCCTGTGCTCTAGGATTAGAATGGTGATTTGATGATCAATGTGGAGAGAGATGCCATTGATGGGTGTGGAGATGAAGATATAGATGCCTAAGAGCATGGCCAGAAGCACCTTCAAATCGGCCTCTATTTCAATTTTTTTTGAATGCAGCCAAGCAGGAAGGAAGCAGCGCAGAGAGGAAGCAGCACAGCCGGCCCCTAATCCCTGGTTACTGTAGCGATGCGGGGAAGTGATGGGGGGTCTCCTGGGGATGCTCTAACCAGGGGCTTCCTGTCAGCCTTATATAGTGGGGGCAGGGTTATAAGGTAGAGTCTTGGTTGGTTACGAGGTTGGATGCCTATCTCTATCCTCTAGCCAAATATGTAGTTATCCGGGATTACAGTTGTATCTTCTCTATTAGGGACAAACTTCTATCTTTATGTCTTTCCTTGCCGTGCAAACCTTCTAGAGTCTTAATGGTACCCGTCCTTATCCATCCAACTTAGTCCATCCCCTGTCGGGTGGTCTTTCAGGCCCGTCGTGTGGGTACCCGAGGTTTATGTTATCCACAGTAGCCACTGAGTGCTTTATAGTCGAGTTGCTGCTCTTCTTTACCGCACCTTGAATGAGTCATCCTTCATGCCGAGTGCTTCATAGATTGTTGACACTTCTTCTCGACTGGCTTATGCCCGTTATCTGCAAAGAGACTATGAAGAACTCATATAGATCCTTAGAGTTGTTAGTGATATACCAAACCTAGGATTGCTGGAGTTCTGGCCGTCGGCTCTTTGTAAGGCGGATCACTTTGATTTTTTATGAAGTTACACCTGTACTCGTATTGCGATGTACATCTATTGACCCAACATAGGGTGTACCATGAATATGGCTTCTTGGTACATGTCTCTGCCTTGTTGAATATAGCAGTCGGCCCAAAACTGAACACGCTCAAAACTGATCCAACACAATCCATCAGGCACTGTCTGAAAGAACTACACAACCAAGACATCCACCGAAGTCCGTCCAATCACCCACTGACACAAACAAAAGCACAATCAAGGTACATCAAAATCTCAGCAAAATTGCGCACCGTCACATGTTTTCATCACAACACCGTGGTACCATCTGTATAGGTCTCCACACTTTTGATCATGAATTGTAGCTCCCGATGATAGTAGGTAATTCTAATTGTTAAAAGGGTTCAGTCAGTTACACGACATCGTGAGGGAAGCCACGGCTAGAAAGCTAGGCGCTGATACATGTTCACCTTGTCGGCACGAGCCGAGCAAGGTTCTCCCCGAGCAAGGAAGCCCTTGCTCTGGAAACCTGTGCGAGCAACGGGCCTCTTCTCGGGTTTGGTCGTCTTGACTACGTCAACGTAGGCGGTAGCTCCTCGCCTTTAAGCCATTATTAGCTGATTTTTCTATGGGTCCTTGGGCCAGCTCTACGGGGTCTCCTACGTCATTTTATCCATTCATTAGGTCAGCTAGTCGTCACCGCTGTCAACGTCTCTACGGCCGTGAGCTCGAATCGCCAACGACTTTGGGAAGAAACTACCGCCGCCGTCAGGAGTGGGACCGTGAGCTCGACTTGCTGCTGCCGTCAGTCGATTTTCCAGTGCCATGCTCTCAACTCGCCGCCATGGTGAGCTCGAATGCTCGATTCGTCGTTGGAATTGGAGAGAGGTGGGACCATGAGCTCAATTTGCAGCAGCTGCGAGGCGATTTGCTGCCGCCAAGCTCTCGATTTGCCACCACATTGCGCTCGATTCGACGCCACTGTCGGTGGAAGCCGCCGTTGTCGATGGGAAAGCAGGGCCGAGACACCGCGGGGGTTGGGTGGAGGCAGAAAGCAGGAAGGGAGGCATGGTGTTGCAGCATCGTTCGGTCAAGGGAAATGTGGATTCTTGGGATTCCATGTCGGGAAAATACAATATATGACAGTCAATTCGGAGACCTGATCGATTTTGACATTAAATTTGTTGACTTGGAGCGAGGCGACACTGAGGAATTTTTAATTTTTGTCTATTTATTTTTATTCGTTTATGCAAAATTATATGTCGGATTGAAATTTATGCACAAATAGGCGCTGGTCGCACTTTGAATTCGCGACAGATATCCTGTCGCACTTTGGGCGAACGATAGCTTCCTGAGAAAACGGGCGCAGGAGACACAGGTGCTGGTCGCACTTTGAAGGAGCGACAGCCTACGATCTACAGTACTCGGCACTGTTCATTGAACTTCTTATATCTATTAACACTCCATACCATATCCAACTTACACGAAACAAATTTTAAAATTCATGTAAAATCCTAAAGAACCCATTTTTCAAACTTTCAATTTTTTTAATTTTTTTGAATTTTGAATTTCGAATTTAAACTTGAATTTGAATTTTAAATTTTAAATTTTTAAAATTTGTTTCGTGTCAATTGGATATAGTATGAAATATTAGACATATAATTTTCGTGTAAATTCAAAAATCAAAATTCAAAATTGAAAGTTTAATATTTCATACCATGTCCAATTTACATGAAACAAAATTTAAAATTCATGTAAAATCCTGAAGAACCTATTTTTCAAACTTTGAATTTTTACAATTCAAAATTCAAAAATTTAAAATTCAAATTCAAGTGTAAATTCAAAATTCAAATTCAAATTCAAAAAAATTTTAAAAAATTGAAAGTTTGAAAAATGGGTTCTTTAGGATTTTACATGAATTTTAAAATTTGTTTCGTGTAAGTTGGATATGGTATGGAGTGTTAATAGATATAAGAAGTTCAATGAACAGTGCCGAGTACTGTAGATCGCAGGCTATCGCTCCTTCAAAGTGCGACCAACGCCTGTGTCTCCTGCGCCCGTTTTCTCAGGAAGCTATCGTTGCCCAAAGTGCGACAGGGTACCTGTCGCGAATTCAAAGTGCGACCAGCGCCTATTTGTGCATAAATTTCAATCCGGCATATAATTTTGCATAAACGAATAAAAATAAATATATAAAAAATAAAAAATTCCGACACCGGGCACGCGAATTTCTTACACAGATGACATTCCGGCCTTTGTTAATCTCTTTTCCCCATTTTCCTCCTTTTTAGATCCATTTTCATGCTTTGTCTCTCCTAATAACCGGGACCCACTTGTCAGCCCCACATCTTCCTCTTTCTCCCTATCTTCTTCCTCCTACCTCCCTCCATTGCATCTCTGCTCGTTGCTACTGCACGCCGCCCACCGAGGCCCGCTGCCGCCTTGCCGTCTAGCCATGCCTCACCGTACCGTCGTGCCGCCCCGGCCTACCGCCGGCACTGCCATCTCATCGCACCGCGGCGAATCGCTGCGCCGCAGTATCTCGTCAGCCGCTCCTCGTCGTCGCATCGAGCGGCGTCGCCACACCGGCCCACCTCTGCGAGTCGCCGTCTCGCCACGCGGCCTTTTGTCGCCACCACTGCGCGTTCGCTGGCCAGCAAGACTGCCGCCGTCGGCCTTTTGCCGCAACCGCCACGCGCTCACTGGCGAGCTTGCCGGACTGCCGCCGGCGAGGATGGAGGAGGAAGGGAATGAGGATGACAAGTGGGTCCCAATGTAAGGAGATAGAGAAAATGGTGGAGAAAAATGGAGGAAAAGGAGGAAAAAGGAAAGAAAATGGCTAGAATATTACCTGTGTAAGAAATTCGCGTGCCCGGTATCGCCTCGCTCCAGGCCACCGAATTTAATGTGAAAATCGTTCAGGCCTCCAAATTGAGTGTCCTACATTGTATTTTCCCCTAGGACATCAAGGTGAGATGGACGTGATCAAAGGCCATGGGGAGTGAGCGCTGTGAGATGGTGGGCAGACCCGATTCACTGCATCGGGTTGCATCGGTGGAATATTTTTGGGATGCCGCACCATGCTAGGCCTGGTCAGGTTGGGACGAGGGTTAACTAGACCCATCCGATCCATGGATCCGAGCCAAATTCAATCTGGCTGTCAGGTCAAATCAGGATTCGACGGGTCAGCTCGCAATCTAGATCTCTAGGCCAGATGGACAAAACTTAGGAAATACAGAAAAATCGCACCATACAGAAAAATGCAAAAACTAATAAAGATATTTTTTAACATAGTTGCACAGAACAACATTTGAATTTGCAATTTAAGGCAATTTGGAATCATTGTTAAATTAGATTGTGAGGGATTGGGATGCCGCCTAAGGGGTTCATAGGTGTTAAATTATCGAATATTCCGATGATTATGACCGGATAATCCGAAGGACACATGATTATCTGGTGATGAGTATCGGACTATCCAATTTGCACAAAAGGTAGGAGATTATGAATCTCAACTAAATCTCACAAATATGGGGATACCACTTAAACCATTTATAAATCATAAGCAACGGTATATGTAATAGTATAGCACAGCTAGTCAAACAAACAATAGCTCAAATTTCAAGTAAATCAAGTGAGAGGGTAAAGATGGAGAGATCCAAAGTGAAGGAGAGATGTGTCAATATTTATTTTGTGAAATTCAAATCCTTGAAGGGATCCTAAGTCTTCGTTGTGGCTGTCACACTTGAATTGCGAACTATCCAAGGTTGGACGAAGCAATCCTCGGTTTCACTCCTTGATTACTTATCTTGCGATGGCAAAATCAACCTTCGTAAACTTTCCGTTGCTCACCACACAAAGCTCGTAGGCGACTCCTAGACGTTTTGGAGTCCTTAACCTCCAAGGGTAACAAATATGGCAAAAAAAAAATTGAAGATAAAATGAGTACTCGAGTGATGAATCTCTTACAACAATGCACTCAAAATCTCACTTCCCAACCCTTCCCAAGATGTACATAAAGTAGATCGAGGGAGGGGACAAGCTTTTGGGCTCAAGAGCAAGGCTGGGGCATGTTTAGATCAGAATGGAATGGTAAACCCTAGCTCGTGGGTGAGAGGGGCAACAAATAGGTCAGTCCTGAAACTAGCCATTGGGGTAGAAATCAGCTCACATCGGACAATCCGATGTAAGTATCATACTATCGAATGTGGCCTTATATTAAGGATTAAATTATACATGTCAACATCATCCGAGCTTGCCCTATCGGTCTAGTGTGGTACCTAAGGCGCGGGCCTAGGACCAGCCCGTATTACCTCTTCTGGAGTAATTGGACCTCATTTACAATTACTTAAGCTACCTATGGCTCGAGTTTAGGAATTCCTAGATATCTTTGGTTTGCGATATTGCCAAGCTTGAGATCCAGTCCATCAGGCTCTCACGGGCTTCAGATATGTTATCGTGCACCGGTTGCATGCAACCGCCTGATCTACGTAAATTTCTATGTTTCCATGCGGTGTTCGAGGTTATTTGTGTGATTGACATGATACATAAGGCAACATTGTTTCAATATGGAATAACTCAAGGCACCGTGGAGATAAAGTTTGGCTCGTATTCTACAAGGATACACGTCTCAACACAACCCAATCTCACGACTAATAAAAATATAGCACATCCCCTACAAACATAATTCTAAGTGGGATCTCTTCTCGTCTACAACTATTACCCAAGCATGATGATGATCTTGAGGCCCTTGATCGAGATCACCCTTGTACTCATATCTCATATAAGTAATGAAAGGTTGGACGTAATGTTGTTTCTCCCCCTGGGAAGGGCCTGAGCCCAGGATAAAAAAACTTCATCTCCCTTTCTTGCTTACTCGTCATCGTCCAAATATCAAGCTTGTGAAGGAAAGGATGTGGTTCCCACAATAAACATGTAAGGTCGGTCGAGGCTCCGTTTCCTGCACCGACACCTTAGTGAACAACAAACCCTAGGCTAAGATTTTGATTCTCGCTAACTCAAGATTAGAATATCTGATGTTGACACTGAAACATCTAGTGAAAATAGAAATTAAAATCTAGAGCATTCAAAATCATACGAATTCAGACAATCTGGTGTGTATCGGGCTATCTGATACCATTGAGTGAAAGAATCCCCGATGAAAATATGTGGTGTGTTTGGCTACTGAGAAATGGGTAGCCTACGCAAGCACAAATTTAAAATTTTCTGCCGCGATTCACCAAAGATCTCATGCATGTAGGGGATCGTCGATCATTACCCTTGACGCGTAGGAGCAGCGAAAGCAGATACGCGCGTGTAGTGTAAGTAGTCCTTCATGTCCCGATCAGCACCGAGCAGGTTGCGGTCATGGTCAGGGACGAACTCCGCTTGGTCCTCGAGGTCAGCAAAGGTGACCGGAGAACAAACCAAACAGCGTGTCCATGTATAGCAGCGCCTATATTGGTATCCACACGTACAGAACAGAAACGCATGCGGAGTGTGCTAGCATCGCACAACGTGGCTAGGGTTTCTGGGAAGGCATGCGGGGATTTGGTGTTGTGTTGTAGTCATTGTAATCAATTCATTGACTAGTCGTCCAGTCGGTTCGGAGCAGGCAAGTCACGCTGGCAACTCGACTTAGTATGAAAGTCGAGCGACTTGTCATCGACGCGTCGACTTGCCCGTGCTAGGTGGGCGGCTTGGTAGTCTCCTGGAAGGTCTAAGTCATGGGTAAAGTCAAAACAGGGCCCAGCCCATCTATGGTTTCCAGCCATTGCATCCTAATGCAGCAACCCTAGGGAAGGGAGGCGCCACCACCGGGCCTCCGCCTCTGCTCCAAGCCGAGCTGCAGCCGTCTTTGGCCCTCCGGCATTGTAGCGCACTAGCACCACCTCTAGCTCTTCGCTGCCAACCCTCCGCCATTGGTTGTACATTCATGTCAGATGGATGACTGATAAAAGGGGACGACATCTGATCAATTTTCTTGTTAATAGTCTCGAGAGGACATTCTTCTTAGAGTCTGTGAATGCTTCAAGTGTATCAGCAGATGGTCAAATGTTATCAAATATTTTGGAGAGAAGAATTGATGCCATAGGTAGGGACTATGTTGTTCTACTTGTTACAGATAATGAGGCGAACTTTAAGGCAATTGGTAGATTGCTAATGCTAAGGATTCCCTCTTTATTTTGTGCCCCTTGTGCCGCTTATTGCTTGGACCTTATGCTTGATGACAATGGAAAAATACCAGAGTTCAAGACATACATAGCACGTGCTTGGCGGGTGACAACATACATCTATAGACATGCAAAGCTTCTTGATGCCATGAGAGAAAAAACAGGGGGTGATCTTGTGAGGCATGCAGCTACACGATTTGTTACATCTTTCCTTACTCTTAAAAGCATGTATAAGCATAAGCAAGGTTTGAGATGTCTCCTGACAAGTGATGTTTGGAATAGGTCCAAGTGATGATTGGAATAGGTCCAAGATGTCTCCTGACAAGTGATGATTGGAATAGGTCAAACACAGAGGAGGGAAGAAAGGTGATATACATAATCATTGCTCCATCTTTTTAGAACTCAGTACAAGATTGTATTAGAGCATCATAACCTCTTTTCATTATCCTGAGGATTGTTGATGGTGATGAGAAACCTGCAACGCCAGATGTCAACTAATGGTTAACTGGGTGTTACCGTCGGCAATGAATTTGTACGAGGGGGCGTTAGCATGAACTAGGCTAGATGGTATGGAGCAAAAGTTACATGGGGCTGCATTGTTCTTGAACCCAAATCGGTTCTATGAACTTCAAACAAAAGATTCAACTAAAAGACCAAGTTGGTAGGTTAAGGTTAATGTTCAATGATGTGCTATGGAAACTTGTCATTGATGATGACTTGCAAAGTACAATAAGTAGGCAAGCCGATGAGTATATGAGGATGGCCGGCCCTGCCTTTTCATCTCCATTAGCAATCAAAGAACAAAAAAAGAAGAGTCCTCGTAAGTATATTTGCCTCTTCTAGTGTTTTTCCTTACATATTTGCCTTTAATTTCAGCAACTAATTCATTGTGATTACATTCCTTGGTAGTTCTTTGGTGGGCTACATATGGTGGCTTTGCGCATGAGCTTCAATCCTTTGCAAAGCACATCGTTAGCCTTTGTTGTTCCGCTTCTGGATGTAAGCGTAATTGGAGCACTTTTGAGTTTGTAAGTGAAAGTAATATAGTGATATTTCACCTTGTTGCATGTTAGTATCTCACACTTACTATTTTTTTAATCTTTTATTGCAACTCTAGATTCATACCAAGAAAAGAAACTGTTTGGAGCATACTAGGTTGAATGACTTGGTGTACATTCAATACAATAAAAAGATGGTATCTAGATTTCAAAAATTGCCTGAGGAAGGAGGCAATGGTAACCTTTTAGTCCTAGATGATTTTCAATGGGATAATGAATAGGTGGACAATCACAATGAGAAGGTTAACGGAGAGGATGATCTTACATGGTCTTAAGTTGATAATGCCATTGGTGCTTCAAGTTCTCTTCGAGGTCGTAATTTGCCAAGGAGGGCACATGGTGCGGCTCTTACTTATGCAAGGTGTGCAGGAAAGGCAGTTAGGGGTGAGCAAGATCTTGAAGTCAACAATGATAACACTGACAATGGTCAGGATGATGATGATGAAGATTATGTGGCTGATGATGACGAAGTTGAAGATGATCATGGTGCTTCTCCGCATAATAGCCCTCCCCATGAGGGTGCACATGCTAATGCAAGTCATTTGGGCTTGGATGATATTTGAGGCTTGTGTTAAGCCGTATGGCCCATATTGAACTCTCTATTAGTCTATCCTTTATTTGGAGTTTCGAGTATGAACTTTGAAGTATTAAACTCTCAATTTGTCCGTGTCTTGTTACTGTACCAAGGGTACTGTACTGCCTACCCCCTCGGCACTCTCCGCCGGTTCAAAGCTTGTATAAAAGGGGTGGAGAGAGAGAGAGAGAGAAGAGGGAGGAGGAGGAGGAAAAAAGAGAAAAGAGGGACGTTGCACTAGCATACGTGCGTTCGAAACACTCTCTAAACACATTCCATTCAACCACAATCAAAGAGCTAAGGCTCAGCAGGAGTAGGACTATTACCCGTGAGGGGGTCCGAACCTGGGTAATCCCCGCGTGTTGCTCCTTGCTGCGTCCAGTGCTCAATCGAAACGAGCTCGGCCGAAAGGCTAGCTAGACGAGAAATCTGACCAGGGGTGTGATCCGCAGTGGTTGAGCGGTGAGCACGCCGTCAGTACGCTCCACATTCCCTAGTACGAACCGTGCCGCGATCGCTAGTTTGCGAGTTCGGCAGGGGAGGCCACCGTGGTCGCCGACGCGCACGCCTCGTGCTTTGCTTAGGGTTCCGATGAGGTTCCTGCTCTGCGATCGGGAAAACGGGGAGCGAGCTCGCTGCTGGGGACTCACTTGGGTGGCGATTTCAGGCTGCTATCGAGGGAGTCCAAGTGTGTTATGTCTCTGCGTGACTTTGGCTGAAAATTGAAATTCCCTGCAGTACGCAGTTCCAACTAAATTTTATTGTCTAATCTGATCATGATCATGGTTATCAAGTCGTCGACTAGTCACCGACTAGTCGTCCAGTGGGTCCAGAGATGGTGACAGACGCCGGCGACTCGACTTAGATGGCAAGTCGGGCGACTTGCCATCAACGCGTCGACTTGACCGTTCTAGGCGGGCGGCTTGGTGCATTGTTGCTAGTCAAAACAGGCCCAGCCGCCCAGCCCATCTAAGGCCTCCAGCATCCAGCTGCTGCGTCCGATGCTGCAACCCTAGGAAAGGGAGGTGCCGTCGCCGCCGGCCCTCCGGATCTGCTGCGAGCTCCAGCCGCCACCGCCGGCCCTCCGGCTCTGCTGCGAGCTCCAGCCGCCCCGGCCCTCTGGCTCCACAGCGCCGCCTCTGGTCTCCTCCTCTACTCTCCTGACTCCTCTGCTCCAAGCCCTAGAGGTCCAGACGCCGCTGGCCATCCGCCTCCGCTTTTGGCCCCCTGCTGCAAGTGCCAACCGTCCGCCTCCGCTTCTCCTCTCCTTTGGTCTGATCAACGCCAAGCAGTAGCCAGTGTCCACTGTCCAGTGAGGTATACTCAATCTATATTGGCTTGAAAATAAATCAAGTGTGTTGTGTTTGTGTGCAAGTGACCAGCATAGGTACCGCAGTAGATTGTTCATTTTTTGTTGTTGGCTTGTTGCATTGCATAGGTATTATGGCAGATCAAGGTGAAGGCCTTTATGCAATAGCTAGCACCAAACCATATGATCCATCAAAGGATCCAAAGAGGAAGGCTAAATCAAATGACCCGGCATGGAAATATGGTTTTTGGCCAGATTTGAACAAGAAGGATGTTGTCGAATGCATCCCTTGTGGCAAGAGAATGCATGCTGGAGTTTGAAGATTGAAGCAGCACCTTGCAGGGGGGTATGGAGATGTTGAAAAATGTGAGAAGACAACAACAGCTATAATGAAAGAGATGAGAGATTACTTGAAGAGAAATGCAAGACAGAAGCCTATTCAGCTTGATGATGATGATGACAGAAATGATGAGATTGAGCAATATGTTCAGACAGGGGAGCAAGGGCAGCAATCAAGTATGGCCTCTAGTGTCCATCCAAGTTTAGGGACAGCTCTTAAAAGGATGCTAGCAGCTTTAGCAACCAAAGAGCCCGAGCCGAAGTCTTCCAGGTCAATTGCTTCTATGCTTCGTAAGCCACCCGAGGAGGTAGTTCGTGACAGGTATTCCAAGGGCTTTTCTCAAACTACATTGTCAAGGAGAATAAAGGAAGAAAAGGCGACAATTGATATGCATGTTGCTGATTTTTTTTATGAATGTGGCTTACCTTTCAATGTAGTTAAGTCAAGGGCCTTTGAAGTTATGCTTGAGGCCATTGGGCAATATGGTAGTGGGATCGGTATCGGCCACCTTCATTTCATGATCTTAGGCTGCCATTACTTCAAAAGGCCAAGAAGAAGACAGATCAGCGGAGGGAGTGGCATGAGTTGGGTTGGGCAGAATATGGTTGTACACTCATGTCAGATGGATGGACTGATAAAAGGGGACGACATTTGATCAATTTTCTTGTTAATAGTCCTAAGAGGACATTCTTCTTAGAGTCTGTGAATGCTTCAAGTGTATCAGCAGATGCTCAAATGTTAGCAGATCTTTTGGAGAGAAGAATTGATGCCATAGGTAGGGACTATGTTGTTCAACTTGTTACAGATAATGGGGGCGAACTTTAAGGCAGCTGGAAGATTGCTAATGCAAAGGATTCCCTCTTTATTTTGGACTCCTTGTGCCGCTCATTGCTTGGACCTTATGCTTGAGGACATTGGAAAAATATCAAAGTTCAAGACATGCATAGCACGTGCTCGACGGGTGACAACATTCATCTATAGACATGACAAGCTTCTTGATGCCATGAGAGAAAAGACAGAGGGTGATCTTGTGAGACCTGCAGCTACACGATTTTCTACATCTTTCCTTACTCTTCAAAGAATATATAAGCATAAGCAAGGTTTGAGATTACTCCTGACAAGTGATGATTGGAATAGGTCCAAGTTGTCAAACACAGAGGAGGGGAGAAATGTAACAGACATAATCATTGCTCCATCTTTTTGGAACTCAGTACAAGATTGTATTAGAACATCACAATCTCTTCTTATTGTCCTGAGGATTGTTGATGGTGATGAGAAACCTGCAATGCCAGAGGTTATTGCAAGCTTTAAAGAGGCAAGGTCCAAGATTGATAAGGGTTTTGAAGGTAGGAAGACCCTAAGGAAGCAGTTGCTTGCCATTATTGATAAACGGTGGGAAGGACAAATGGAGCAAAAGTTGCATGGGGCTGCATTGTTCTTGAACCCAAATCGGTTCTATGAACTTCAAACAAAAGATCCAAGTAAAAGACAAGTTGGTAGGCTAAGGTCAATGTTCAATGATGTGCTATGGAAACTTGTCATTGATGATGACTTGCAAAGTACAATAAGTAGGTAAGCCGATGGGTGTATGAGGATGGCCAGCCCTGCCTTTTCATCTCCATTAGCAATCAAAGAACAAAAAAAGAAGAGTCCTCGTAAGTATATTTGCCCCTTCTAGTGTTTTTTCTTGCATATTTGCCTTTAATTTCAGCAACTAATTCATTGTGATTACATTCCTTGGTAGTTCTTTGGTGGGCTGCATATGGTGGCCTTGCGCATGAGCTTCAATCCTTTGCAAAGCGCATCGTTAACCTTTGTTGTTCCGCTTCCGGATGTGAGCGTAATTGGAGCACTTTTGAGTTTGTAAGTGAAAGTAATATAGTAATATTTCACCTTGTTACATGTTAGTATCTCACACTTATTATTATTTTTAATCTTTTATTGCAACTATAGATTCATGCCAAGAAAAGGAACCGTTTGGAGCATACTAGGTTGAATGACTTTGTGTACATTCAATACAACAAAAAGATGGTATCTAGATTTCAAAAATTGCATGAGGAAGGAGGCAATGGTAACCCTTTAGCCCTAGATGATTTCCAATAGGATAATGAATGGGTTGACAATCACAATGAGAAGGTTAACGGAGAGGATGATCTTACATGTCTCAAGTTGATAATGCCATTGGTGCTTCAAGTTCTCTTCGAGGTCGTAATTTGCCAAGGAGGGCACATGGTGTGGCTCTTACTTATGCAAGACGTGTAGAAAAGGCAGTTAGGGGTGAGCAAGATCTTGAAGTCAGCAATGATGAACTGACGATGGTCAGGATGATGATGATGAAGATTATGTGGCTGATGATGAAGAAGTTGAAGATGATTATGGTGCTTCTCCGCATAGTAGCCCTCTCCATGAGGGTGCACATGCTAATGCAAGTCATTTGGGCTTGGATGATGTTGATTTGGATGATATTTGAGGCTTATGTTGGGTCGTATGGCCCGTATTGAACTCTCTATTAGTCTATCCTTTATTTGGAGTTTCGAGTATGAACTTTGAAGCATTGAACTCTCTATTAGTCTTGAGACCTATTTTGTATGTGATGGCTATGTGTTAACTCAATTATTATTCATGTGGCTAAGTTTGGAACTATCTAGTGGCTAATTATATATATTAAGATGCTCACATTACGTAAATATTATATTTATTTATTGGCAAGTCGACAACTAGTTGACTAGCCGACAAGTCGGTCCCTCCTCAACTCGACTCGACTTACCAACTTAATAACCTTGATCATGATTGTGCGTGTGATTGTAATATGTTGGCACCCTGCTTTGTGCTTTCTAAATGCTCGGAGTTTTAGATTTCAGAGCTATATCACATCAAAATTTAACTAATCCGATCATGATCGTGTGTGTGATTGTAATATGTTGGCACCCTGCTCTGTGATTTCTAAACGCTTGGAGTTTTAGATTTTAGAGCTATATCACACCATAATTTAACTGATCCCAGAAATTTTTTGCTTGTGGCTACCTAGGATCATGATTCCAAGCAGCCTGCTCTCAGTCCTGAGCCAGAAACAATATCTTCACCTGTACCAGCGCCGACACCATCCCGAGCCTCGGTAAGTTCCACTGTTTCCTTTTTGGACAGCTTGTACAGTGGAGGGAAGGGGGCTAGCAGGGGCCAAGGCCCTCGTATGGTTTGGTTAGCGTCAACAAGTAGTATCTGTGAAGTATCATTAACAATTGGATTCGTAATGCTATTGAGCATGCACATCCCACTACTTCTATTAGCAGTTCTACGAGCACAGTTTTGCAGCCCAATTCGGCCGTGGGTTCCTAGCACTCTATCCCTATCCATGAACCTTTTTCACTTTTCCTTGTTTATATAAACTTCTGTGCGTGCCATATTAAAGTATATGTGTTATGTTGAAAACAGCCGTTGCAATGGTCATTGTGTACCTCCCACTGTTCCATGTATGCGTGTGACCCCTTTACGCCTTTCCTTATGCTAGGTTGCCGGGAGTGTCATAGAGAAGTATGCATGCTCCATCGCGGGAACAGTAGCTGCAATGGTGATGGTTTACTTCAAGTATGCATGCTCCATCGCGGGAACAACAGCTGCAATGGTGATGGTTTACTTCCTTCTATTCAATCTAGCTTTTAAGGAAAATCTAGAAGAGACCATTGCCCTGTGGAACATCAAGGGCATAGAGATTGGATTGGCTAACAACATGTCGTGGTTACTGTATGTTGTTGTTGTGTTGCCTCGTGAAAAATCATTTGATAGTATTCTGGGCAACTCGTGGTGCAGGTCAGCAAACTTAGAATTTCTTATTCTCGTCTATGCTCGCAAGAAGATGAACATGAGGATATATCTAATGTCAGGAGCTGCAGCATTATGCCTTGTTGGAGCATTAATTCTCTTTCAGGTGGAACTTGGGTCCAAATCATCAAAGATATTGGAGATCTTGTTCGGTTTTCTTGGGGATGTCGCTCTGGGTGGGAGTCATCTCGCTCAGATTTTGGACCTAGTAAGTGTGAACCAACTTGTCCGTCAAATATTCTAGAACTATAACGAATTATTTATTCAATTTTGTTTTACAGTTCGACGCCACGGAAAATAAGGAATTACTCTCTGCAGTTATTTCAGTGGTCCCTGGTGCAACGTTAGCCGCAGTACAATGCATTGTGGGTTTCTTAAGTCATGGGATCAAATATTGATTTTGGCATGACACTTAAAATAGTATTAACCTATTAACTTTTGTGGGTTTCTCAAACATATTTTACTTGTATTTACATTATAACACTTAAAACAGTATTAACCTATTAACTTTCTGTCTACAGATCTCTTGCTACGTCAATGTTGTAGCCTATCCCTTGGAGATCCTTCTCATCTTCAAGCTACACATCGGTCTTAAGAGAAAAACAGGGAAGGTGCTCAAAAGAATGCAGACGTCTCTAAAACGAAGTTACACATTATTCAAGAGATTGGATCCAGAGAGACAGAGAGGTGAATATTTTTCCTCTATAGTATCTCTGAATGTTTGATAATGTCAAACTGATTAAAAATTAAAAGTCTGTGTTTTTGAATTTATAGACTTGGTGGCTGGGAGATTTGAAGATGATTCCACAACTGATGATTCAGCTCCAACAAGGGATTATCAATCTGTTGCTTTCCAAGATCATCCTAAAGATTTCTTTGACGAGGAACTAGAGCCTGCAGACGAGATAAATGTATGGCAGCTCCCAAAACAAGATGTGACAAGAGAAGAAAGTGATGGAGACCAGTTGTTTGATGACGAAGAAAGTGCTGGTGGCCAGTTGTTTGATGACGAAGAAAGTGCTGGTGGCCAGTTGTTTGATGACGAAGAAAGTGCTGGTGGCCAGTTGTTTGATGAACCATATATTTGGCAAATGCCAAGGCCTCCAACCTCAGCACTAGAGGAGAGGGAAGATACGTTAAAGGAAACAAAAATTATCACCCTGATGGACTCTCCACTGGCTAGGTCGCTTCTTAATCAGAATGAAAGTGAGGAAGACCAGATGTTTGATGAGCCAAACATCTGGCAAATGCCAAAGCCTCCAACATCACCATCAGAGGAGAGGGAAGATGTGTTAGAGAAAGGAAATCAACACCTTGATGGACTCTCCACTGGCTAGGCCGCTTACTACTCAGAAAGTACAAAGGATCCAAATTAGGCGCTTACTACTCAGAATGCACAAAGGATCCATAATAGGTTAGAACAACCAACTGTACGAGCAACAGAACCACATGCTCATCATGCATCAGGATCTAGGAAAGGGCAAGACTAGGTAGAAGAGCAACATAACCACATGTTCATCATGCATCAGGATCAAGCTCAAGGATCCAGGAAAGGGCAAGACTCGGCAGGTGGAACTCGCTTCCTACTTGGTTGTCTTTACACTGTCATCGTTCTTAGACCTAAATTGCACAGCTATGATAGTAATGAGAGACTAATGTTGTTCATATTCAGGCTGTAGTTACTGACCTAGAACAAGAAGTCACTTCATTATCTGGCATTCATGTGGCAGGGAATGTTTTACATGCTTAGAAGGTGTTCTACCTGTGCATGTGCATGTACTTCTGAGAATTAGCGGTCATGGAATTAGTTTTATTTCTGTTAGAACCATCTCAACTGATTCTGCATTCTACTTTATTGTCGTCAGTGGTGCTGCTTTCACTGCTTCTTGTTCTATGTTGGGGTACTTCAGAGAACTGTTGGGTTTGCGCCCTGATCGGGGGCGCAACAAACCGATATTGTTGTGGCCCTGTCAAGCGCTATAAAGAGGGGTCGAGGGCCGACACGGGAGCCACGACCCAACAAACCATGACCAGATCTAATCTAAGCACGTAGTTACAAGAAGACCCGTCACCGCCGCTCCTGCGACGTCGACCTCTGCGCCACCATACTGCTTACGCCCCTAGAACATCTAGGGCACAAGGACAAGCCCCTTTCAAAGGAATCTTCCTCGAACAACAACACTGACCTATGTGATATGCGTCTAGATGGGTTAGAGTAGTACAAAGCAAGTTCGATCTAGGCCTCGGGTTAGAGTAGTATGGAGGTAGAGTAACAAAGCAAGTAGGAGGGGAAAGATCAATTTTTTTTGTTCTCAAATCCCTAACCATAGCTCGGATCAGCCCATGTTGCCCCCAAAATTCCCCAAATCAGTGAAACCCAAACCCTAAGATCCATAAATCCCAAAACTCCGAAGACCCAAAATTGACCAAATCAGTGAAACCCAAACCCTGAGATCCCAAAATCCCAAAACTCCAAAGCAATTAGGGTAAGAGAAAGGCCAAACCCTAAGATCACTAAATTCCAAAACTCCGAAGCAATTAGGGTAAGAGAAAGGGCCTACCTGGCCTTACAGTGCTCATCGTTATCGACGGTGACCATAGGAAGAAGGGTCGCCGCCGCGATCGTCTTCTAGGACGGGTGCGTGCCCGCGGCATAGGGCATCGTGGCAGAGCCGCTCGACGGCGGCGCGCCCATCCTCAGGTGGACGCGCATGTCGGCGAGGGGCCCGGCGGTCGGCGCCGCTCTCGCGCGTTCACGTGCTCTCTCGTGCATGGACGGAGGCGGGCCGAGGAGAAAGAACTGAGTTAGGGTTTCGGCCGGGGGCGAAAACGTGCTTTTTAACACTGGGCACAAAGAAAGGTGGCCGTCGGATTATGATCAACGGCCATCGGCTCTTGGGGCGAAGCAGGCCGAAAAGCGGCCCGGCGGGCATGCACTTTCCCGGCCCAGGCCCAGGTTGCGGGGCCTGGTTGTAACACCTTGGCTTCCTAGGAGCCCGAGATGCTACTAACTCTACTAAATATTCTAAATTTCAACAACACCTCCTCTGGTTATACGGACATCCATAACAGACAAACTTGGCATAGACCAAACAATAAAATTTTCAACACGACGAAAGGAGGCTAACCCAACAATTAGGAGCATACCAAGTAACAAATTGTACCATATATGCCATTACAAACTTTAAACATCTAGGGTAAATGGTAATGTGATCATTGCTCAGTGCAGCGAGAAAACGTGAGCAGCTACACCCCACCCCATGCATGTTCCATCGAGCTCACCTAAAAACATAAAACAAACAAGTATGAGTTCAAGATTCAGCAAAGCACATAATAGCGAGGTTTAAATATAAACATAAGTATCATCAACATAGTCCTTATTCATCAATCATCGCTCCATTCTTTCAACACATGTCCAATGCAATGCGATGCGATGTAGTGCTATGCATTATTCTCTTTGACATTGCGCGCACCGGTATCTGAGCGTACACCCGTCGATGTAACGCTCTAACTCCATCCCGTGGAGGTGCTCACCGAAGTGAGTCTTCCCCGCCATCCCGTGGCGGGTGCCTACCTCTGTAGGTCTTAACAAGAGCACGCCAGATTAGTCATATAGTTTTTTTCATTGACCGGGCCTGTGGCTCACCGGACTAGCTAGCTATATGACTTTCTCACCGCCCTGGCTCGTATGCATTCATGAATGTATGAAACATACATAGAGTTAACCATTATTTCTATCCCTATTGATTCATACACTCACTAATCCATCTTTGTTATCCATTCATTTAGCACTAACAATATCATCATTAATAAAAATACAAATCACAATCGGCATCAAGCTATATATCATCACCATCCTCACAACCATTCATCAACATATTATTTCCAGTATTTAAAACAGGCATAAACATCACTTACCATCATTCAAGCACATATAATCATAGTATTCGCATCGTATACTTGCCTTAGTTACCAAGCGTTGTGGAGCGGTGCTACGACGGCACCGACTCTGACCCTGAAGCAACTCCACCTACAATAGTCATACACATACAACAGTCAATCACCGCCTCACAGACTCGAGCGATAGATAGAACTATCTAGCGGCCCTTAAACAGTAGAGATAAAACCTAGCATACTAGCCTTAGGAAACCCCAAAAGCACGACATGGCCAACACCGGACAGCAGCGCTGTTTTGGCCATAACTCCCAAACCGTTTAGCCAAAATTTATGTTCTTGGACTCTACGGAAAGCTAAGAACATTGCCCACATTCTTGGTCATAGGACCGAGCTCCAAATCCCAACAAATTCGGCTCAAAACCATCTCAAAGCTCGCTGTATAGACCCTCCGAAGAACACATATATCACACCAACAAATCCATAGCTAGCTCTCATAGATCGGGGCCTAAGCAACACTAGGAACAACAAAATTGCATTAATAAGGCTTAAGGAGTCGTTACCCACAAAACTTGGCACCGAAACCCTAGCTCCCTTCTTCTTCTTCTTGCACAGCCTTCTCCTTCCTCTTCCCATTGCAAGCCCCTCTCCTCTTCACACCACCGACCCCTCCCCTTAACTTCTTCACCTCAACCTGCCCACTTCCCCTCACCTCCTCCCGGCCAAGGCGGAGCAGCGCTGAGAAGGAGAGGAAGACGTGGGGAGGGGAGGCGACGGTGGCGCGGCAGCTAGCGGCGATCCAACGACGGTGACCGACGATGAGCACAGGGGCGGGTGGGAGGTTGTGGCGCTGGTGAAGGAAGAGGAACTGCGAGAGGGAGAGAGAGTGAGACAGAGATGATAGAGAGAGAGAGAGAGAGAGAGAGAGAGAGAGCAAGACAGAGACGGGAGAGATCGAGAGAGGGGCAGAGAGATCGACAGGGGATGGGGAGACTGATTCCCAACTCTCTCTTTCCCCCTTGGCAGGGATGCCGGCTGGGCTGGCCTGGGCTCGGGCCGGCCCAGCTACCATTCCTTTTTTTTTAATATTACATTCTCCCCCCCTAAAAGAATTTGTCCCCAAATTCTACACTCAAGAATTAGAACCATTTCTTACCCGAAACGAACTCCGAGTACTTCTCATGCACACTCGACTCAAGCTCTCAAGCCGCATCTTATTCCGCCATGTGTCTAAAGCATCCTGACATATTTCAATGTCTTATACCTTGACACGATCTGATTTTCCTATAATCCGGATATGTCGAGACTCGAAGGCGAGATCCAATATTTGCCACGACTAGGATCAATCCTATATACACTAGCATTAACTTCCATATCGTACCAAAGTAAGCAACACCTTTGGTAGTACACACCCTTAACACACCCTTAACAACCTCTAGTCATCATCTCAAACCCATGAATTCCCCTCCTATACATTACCATAGCTCTTCGGCCTGCTTGAGTGGCCAACAAATTCTAATGAGTCTCTATTACAAAGAAAACCACCTATCGGGTCCAACCTGGACCCAAAACCCCTTTGTCTCCTACTTCGTCCTAGCAGAGAGATTTTTAACCGCTGGCCTTGGAGAATCTCAAAAGGTGCCTCGCATGCTAGCAATATAACGATCATTACAAGTAAACTCGGCATAAAAGGCCTTCCTAACTATCATTCAAAAGCAACACACAAAACCCAAGCATAAACCAATACAATCCAAATAAGGCAAAACAAGGGCCATCTCTAGGTACAACACTACTTATCAACCATCTTTGCATAACCATCTTAGGCGCCAAGCGCCGCATCTAGATCTTAGGACACACAAGCCCATGGCTCAAGCCATATCTCAACGTAGCATCTCTACAATGCAACTCATGTCTTAGCTAATGCATATACCGATACAACGGAGTGCCCACTCAATAGTGGCCCACTTGACCCACGTCCCTCTCATACGAGGCCACTCCACTTCCATGGAGTCTCTATAAGGGTCCCCACCGTTGTGGAATCCCCAACTCTGGGATTTTTTTTTTAGTGCTCTCGGGTCTGGGCATGTCAAGCTCGTTGGACTCTCCCGTGACTTACCAACTAGCCTTATGCCTTTCGCGACGACACGGCCCAATGCACATAATGCAATTGATGCAACAATTCGCTCATCATTAACTCCACTTACCACTCTTCCATACCATGCCAACCACCCGAAAGCATTATCTCACGCACCACTCCGATATCATATCATCTCGCACACCGATTCTAGATAATAAGATTGCAGAGCTTGAAGACTACATTCCAATTGAGCCCACCAGTTTGTATCCAAGGTGAATAGAGTGAATCTAGTTTAACAAGATACTAAAGCCACCTCCGAGAGGAAAACACGGGGTAACGACCCTTTACCCGGTTACAAGATATGGGACATCTCGGTTTTCTCCTTCCCTAGCCTAACTCAGTACAACACATCTAGTCATTCCCAAGGCCTAAAGTTCACCTAACAACAATTATCATTTATAGGCCTTTAATAACAACTAACAACCTTTCAGACTTGGAGAAATTGCGCATTGATACATATCCACCACCATTCATGTAACTCACATCAAGAGCAAAGTTAATAATAGATATAGGCTTTGGTATGACAGTAGGAAACATTGAAACCACTCACGATAGCTCTTTATCCCCTTGCCTACCCATAATAACCTCACCAAGTCTTTGTCATATGGCCTCGGTCTGGACCATCAAGAATAACTATAGCACAACTCTATTATTTGTTGAGCGATCCAAATATCATCTTCCTCTTTTCCCATACATAACTTTGTACTTGCCCACGACCTTGGCCATTGGTTCTATAACAACTCAAGCTACTCCATAGTTCATGGGCAACACCACAACCTAGTGTCGTATAATGTCTATGACTTGCCATCATCTCTATGCCATATAACGAACAATCACATGGTTATATGATAATTGACACACAACCGCCAACTCTCCTATTTCTTTTATGTGAAAGGGACATAAGCTCTCCAGAAAGACAGACCACCCTAAGTTAAGCCCTTCAAGAATAAATCACCCAACAATTACATAAAACTCTTCAAGGCCTAATGGCATGCCATGCCAACACACAAACTATATCCAATCACCACCCCAAGGGTGAGGTCTTGCTTGGAGTTAAAGGTTTCAGCAAAACCTAAGGCTCTGGTTCTGTAAATACTTGATTAACTAGGACACCAGAACACCTAAAACTCAACTAATAGACACGAGGTCTATCAGCAAATTACTCCCCCGGTTCGTCACCAAGGAAAAATAAACTAATGTATCTCGGCTTCGACTCCCTTCGATGCCCATTCGCCACAAAGGTTGTTCTTGCTTTAAGAACCATCCTTACATTAGCTTGGGGTGTAAACCATAGTTAACTCACGAATTAACATAGCCATTAAACTTGGCTACACATCTCAGGCTATAACTAGCTACAACCCAACGTACCCCAAGCCTCTATGCCTTAACCTTCCCTTGCACCGAGTTGCACAAACATGAATGGAACACACTCCCAATGTAAAACATGCAATAGTAACCGGTTTATGATTCAACCTTGTGACATCTACACAAAACCATAAAATCATTGCATCACAAGTTTAAAGTAGTCGTGAGATGGACACCAACGACATGAAAGCTTAATAGGTCATGCCATCGCACCTTAGAGCGAAACATTCACTTCAAAAACACACAAACACTAGCACGCAGTCCAAAACTTTACATGGTCAAGCCATGTAGAGCTCTAATACAACAACACCCTAGGGCAACACCGAGGAACATGATAGACACAAGAAATCAACACTCAAATAATTTATATTCCTTGCTAAGAACCTAGTCCACCACCTCCTAGCAAAAATTCTCTTGAGTCCAAAATTCCACAATAACCGAAGTGAATAGTATGAGTAAGTGACATGGTTAATCAGGCCATACGTTACTCATACTATGCACTTGGTACATGGACTTAAACAGGTTCTAAGAAGTCTCATTCATACTACTAAGGACCATGGAAAAGTCACATGGGCACGAACGAGAGTTCGAGGTCGACCCCCACATAACCAGTCCGATACAACAAGCTCAAAGGGGCAATCCCACAAAAGTCTCATCACATCACTATAGAATCAAAGCAGGAGTCAAGGACACCAATGAACAACTAGCCAACCCTAGCTATAAAATCAACACTAAACTTTTACACCGCCTCCATATAGATACCAAAACAAAACACACGACGAACCCACTACTTGAGTTGTCAATGTCCAATCACTGCCTTTGAATATACCAAAACATACAACGAAAGCTAGGTCAAACAACAAGAAACCCAATGTCAGCGTATTTTTCTGCCGCCAGACGAGAAGATTTAGAGATCCGCCACGGGGGGTAGCACTGCTGCGCCTCGAACCACCCTCGAGCTCCCAAGAACAGTAAGAACACACGCGATGTACCCAGGTTCGGGCCCCCGAGGTGGGTAATAGCCCTACTCCTGCTGAGCTCTCGCTCTATGTGTGTGTATTGCGAATGCAAATGAGGTGGAATCAGAGAACTCTCTCTCTCCCCATGGTGGCTTGGTCCCTTATATAACATGGGAGAGCCCGAACCGACGGGGGGAGAGAAACAGGGGACGTCTAGCCTATTACATGATCACTGTACTGGCAGGTATACATTAAATGCCGTGTAGTCGTAGCCGCCTGCTACGCACGTCCTGCTGCCTTATCGCGTCCCATCGGTGGTAGGTGGGGCCCAGAGTCCCGCCGACCCTGCCTGCTGCTCACGTGGTCGCCGATACGGTGCGGGTCCGATCGCTCGCCTGCCGATCTGCCACGCGTCCTGGTCGCCGATCTGCTTCGTGTACTGGTCGCCGAGCTGCTCGCCCGGCGTGCCGCGTGTCCTGGCCGCCCTCCCGACGTAGGGGCCTGGTCGCCCGCCTGCTCGCCGAGAGCTGTCGCCCGCCTGGCACGTGGAGGGCTCGCCCGCGTGCTGTGGCCTGGTCGCCCGCCTGGCACGAGGAGGGCTCGCCCGATGCGCCGCGTGTCCGGGTCGGTCTCCCGGCGTAGGGGCCTGGTCGCCCGCCTGCTTCGCCAAGAGCGCTGCGCCTTAGGGCCCAGTTCCGAGCGATGGGGCCCGCGTGCCTGCCAGTCCACTCAGAACCAGACCCGGTCTTCTTGGTCCTTCTGGATAACTCCGTCTTCTACCCCCTTCTGGAGGAGGTGGAGCGGACACCCCGGTACCTTATGTACCGACACCCAACACACGCTCCTCCTACAGCTCGAATGGAACCTTAACACATTAGAAGGAACTCATACTCAATTCTCTCGCACTAAGGGGAAACAACACAACATGCAACAACACCAAGTCACATGCTTAGGAATAAAGCTTAAAATTTTAGCCCTTATACCGATACATGTCTAAGGCACCAAACAAGAAAACTATTAAGAGGTGAGAATCAAGCCTGCCTGACATAGACCCAACAGGATCAAAGTTAAAAACAAAAGAACTCGATCTCAAGACCCAACCTCCACTCTCAACTAGGGCACAATCCTACAAGCTTCATGTCTCCTAGACTATAGAAGGGATCTTCACAGCTGCAAGACGCATCGGCCCAATACGCCTGGTGAGATCCAAAGGTACCAGATAAGAAGTTCGATTGAAACATCTTTCCACCGTAGAGGAGAGCAAGACTTAAGACGCTTAAATTTTACAAGGGCTCCCCAACTATCTGCATATAGGTCGAACTGACCCCTATGGACCCAGTCTATAACTTCTTATCACTTTCGAAGAAGACATGAACGACTTCACAAACAATTAAATAACAGGGGCGTCGCTAAGGAAAACAGGGGTGTTGCTAAAGGAAGCAACCCCAACAACTGACATGCCCCTGAATAACTAGAGCATCTCCACTCTACCTTTGGATATCTTAAACTTCATCACTATTTCAAGCTCAAGGATAAAGCCTAACAACCATTAAACAATTAAAACATCACCAAAGTGATGAGTTCACTCGTCTAAGGCAACCATACAAGTAGGTTCTTACTACAAGGGCATCCACAACAGGCCTGCAAATCAATAGCACGGGGTTTGGAAGCCCAGATAAAACATGGACAAAACCATATACACAAGTACATGTAGAATTCGGAAGCACCCAACAAAACCTTAGCACAACCAGATATACAAGCACATGATACATTAATATCATGTCATGGCCACGTCGATTAAAACAAAGTTTCAACCATTCATCGACACATTATTATCAGTAATAAGGTCAAGCATAAATATCACATACCGTCATTCAGGCACACATTATCATACCATCGCATCATATACTTGCCTTAGTTACCAGGAGAGGCGGAAGGACGAGACGTCGAAGCCGTCCCCGAAGTGTCACCTATACATTCAAACGTGACAATTAACCCATCTGATATCCTTATTAAGCAATATATGCATTCGGTATTCCATCTAACCCTTGCCCTGTCCAACTCCTAACACATTAGGCTTCTAATTTACCACGACCATCAGCCATTTTGCTGAACAAAAGTTTTACTTTAACAAAAACCTCGTCGCGGCCTACCCAGGACAGCAGCGCTCCGGAAGCCATAACTCCTAAACCGCTAGGCCAAATTGCGCGTTCTTGGGCTTATTAGAAAGCTAAAAAGATAGGCTACAATTTATTTAATATGGTTGAGCCCTAATTCCTGGCCAAAACACCTCGATTTCGCTGACCAAGCTACTGCACAGCATACCATCTTCTATTCTAAGATCCAACATTAGGATTTGAAATCTCCTTCCTAGGGCTACAACCCAAACACCTAATAGATACACCTAATAGATGATGAATTGCAGAAATAAAACACAAATCTCACCACATGAAGTTGAATTTGAGGATTCCCCTCAAACCCTAGGTTCCTTTCCTTTCTTTTCTCCTCTTCCTCCCCTTCACCTCCTTCCCTTCCTCCTTCGTTGGGTCAGACTTCCCCTCCTCCTTCCTCTACCATCTCCTTCCCTTCCACTCCCTTCTTCCTCCTTGCTTCCTTGATGCTCCCCACGTGCAGCCCTAGAAGAGCAGCAACAGGGAAGGAGGACGGGAGGAGAGGGTGCACGGCTGCGCTGGGAGATGGCGGCCGGCGACGAGTAGTGGCGGCGGCGGCCAGCGTCGGCGGCGGCTGACGGCGACAGAGGCGAGTGGCTGGGTGAGAGAGAGAAACGGGATAAGAGTGAGAGACGTGAGGGAGTGAGAGAGATCGAGAGGGATCGAGAGAGATGAGAGGAGATCGATCTCCTCTCAAGCGTGCCTTACAGGCAGGGGGCGGCGGCTGGGCTGGCTTGGCCTAGGCTGGCCCAGCTGGCCCAATCCACCCACTCTCTCTTTTTTTTTCTTTTAACTTAGTGGTATTACATCGTAGTTGCGACATCTTAGGCCATGTTCTTTTCAGTTGATCTTAACGGCTGAAATGACTGAATTTCGAGCGATTCTCGAGGTAGTCTCGAGATTCGGATCCATTTCGTTTGATTTGTTTTTTAAAGTGTTAGGACAACAACGAAAAATGGACTCAAAAAATTCAAAGCATATTTTTTTAAAAAAACGTAGAAAAGTCTTTAAGCTATTAAGCCGTTAAGCTGAAAAAACTGGGCCTTAATCTTTTTTTTAACTGTAGAAATCTTTTATTTTAAGCACAAGACTAAACATCACTGACCTGACCGCCACAAGATGGGAGGCACTACCTGGTTTGCACTTTATTTTCCAGTACCGGAGTGTCCACTGTAATGTAGCTTTTATTATTTGTATCATTTGGTCTTTTCTAATTGCTAAGACTTGGTCATCCAATGAAGTTGGTAGCAGTCATCTTGTGAAGGTACCAGTTGATTAATATGCATATCTTAAAGTAATGCTATTTTATACTTTTTTTTATCTACTTACTGCCTTTATAAATGTAGTGTCGAGACGAGACTATTTCAGAGACGAAAGTATTGCCATCCATACAAGTTTTATATGTTCATATTCTTGATTACTTGTTAGATTGTACAAGATCAATGCATAAAATTATCTATTTCCTTTTCCATTTCATAGCCTTCTGTTGAGGTTTATTGTACTGTTAGGTTTGCAATGGTGTTTAATGTTCATCATGGCAGCCTGGCAGGGATTTCTTCATCTCAAGTTAGCGGTTCCATAAAAAAATAGATTCAGATCTTAAGAGAGATCTAGATATGGCAAGGTTTTATATTTTCCCCCCATTTATGTTTCTATTCAGCAAAAAAACACTATCTGTAAGTATTGACAGGTTAATGCAGTTTAATACTGTATCATCACCCCCATCCTATGAATTTTTTGCTGTTTGGCTTTGGTTCACGTTTATATTTATATTGTTGTCAGCCTGCACATATACAAGTTATTTGCTACTTAATGTGAGACACTAATGCTATTTTTTTCTTTGATAGGTAATCATGATTATAAATCCAACAACGGTTACTGGTATATGCCTTACTAAAACAAATGTGAATGAATTTCTTAATTTTTGCTATGAGTAGTCCTTAGTATGTTTCCTAATAGTTCTATCAATAGAACATTTAATAAGATGATTCTGCCATTTATGAGTGCAACGAAGGTATTCCCAATCGTAACCGATAATTCCTTCTCATAAATTGTAGGCATGCCTTGATGCTTATTTTTTACCCTTACATTAGATAGTTCGAATTTGTGCATTTAGAGCCCTTGCAAAGAAATGTTAACTTGAATCATTTTCCCCTGGGCCTTCGAAAGAGCACATGTTTGTTAGGTTATTTACCTGTTATTTATTTCCTTATTAGTTATGATTATGGGCTTAATCATGATTCTTTTCTGAAAGCTTAAAAAATTTTCTTCCATCTCTAGGTCAATGCATTGCCTTTGACCATTGTGCTCTGCTTCTATAAGAGTACTTATTTGAGCTTCCTACTGTTTTTGAAGTTGTTACTTATTTTTATAAGAAAATTACACTGTTGCCCCCCTGAACTTACAGCGATTCTCACGTAGCCCCCTGAACTTGAGTTTTACTTTCTCGCCCCCTAATCTTGTCTCTGTTTGCATGGTTGCACCAAAACCGTTAGAGCAACCGTTAAGTGTTGACGTGACGCTGACGTGGCTGCCACATGGCAGCTGAAGGCTCCCACGTGGCTAATTATTGGTGAAAAAGAAAAAACATAAAAAAAATTTAAAAAGAAAAATCATAAAATTCAAAAAAAGGAAAAAATCAGAGAAAATTCGAAAAAAGGAAAACATATAAAAACAAAAACATTGGAAAAAGCATAAAATATTCATAAAAATTAAAAAAAAACATAAACAATAGAAATAAATTCAAGGAAAATCGGGAAAAATCATAAAAACATAAAAAGGGGAAATCATAAAAAATAAAAAAATCGTACAAATTGATAAAAATCACAAAATGTGACTATTTGAATTTATTTTCCGAAATATCAACGCAAATCGATGTCTTTATCAAGGGTTGTGGAGCTCATAATTTTTTTCCACATGGCAGCTAAAGGCCTTGAAAAAAATTTATGAAGGAAGAAATTTGATAAGCAGGTAGATTTAAATGTCATGATCAGCTCCACAGCCTTTGATGAAGGCTTCGCTTTGCGCTGATATTTCAGAAAATAAATTCAAAATTCAAAAATTCAAACCGTTACATTTTCTAATTTTATGAATTTGTACTTTTTTTTGAATTTTTTATAATTTTTTCATATTTTTATGTTTTTAATTTCCCTAATTTTAATATATTTTTAAATATTTTCCCTTTTTGTTTTTATGATTTTTCTGACTTTTTATTTTTATGAATATTTTATTTTTTTCAAATTTTTCAAATTTTTATGTTTTTTTTTTCAGTTTTTCTAATTTTTCCTAGTTTTTCACCAATAATTAGCCACGTGGCCTACCACGTCAGCCTTCAACTGCCAAGTGGTAGTCACATCAACGGTTAACGGCCACGTCAGCACTTAACAGTTGCCCTAACGGTTTTGAGACAATTGTGCAAACAAAGACAAATTTAGGACGCGAGAAAGTGAAACTCAAGTTAAGGGGGTTACCTGAGAATCGCTGCAAGTTTAGGGGGTAACAGTGTAATTTTCTCTATCGAGTATTTTTGTTTTTTCTTCCATAACAAAGTATTATCTGTTGTTTATTGCACTTGGTCGCCGCAGTTTGCATAAAATCACTTCTATCTAAGAGAGTAATGCGTCAGTTTTGGAAGTTCACAGCATTATTTTTTCTCCCCTCTGACCTACGTTGTTGTGGTAGTGGAAGGGCTACCTAAGTGGGTACAATTTTGTTGCTTTTCTATCCTAAAAAAAAAATACATTTTACATTTGTTTTGACCTTGCCAATCTAAATTTTATGGTAAGTCCACCGGTGATTTTTTGTTTTACCGGAATTATAGCGCTAGCGAGCTTTTGCCCCTGTTTTTGTTTTGACTTTGCCAATCTAAACTTTAGATACACCCTGCCTTTACTTTTCTTGGTGGAGCTTATCGAACAAGTGGTCACGCTGAATTTCTCGGTTTTCTGGTTTGCTTACCGACAAATGGGGTGCCTAACTACCTAACTAGCATGTCTGTCATTTCCACCAGTTGGTTTTTTTTATGCCTGACATGATTTTGAATCAATTCTATATAAGAAAAATATCCATAGCCCATGTTGTAATGACCTGGTCTGAATTGCCTAACATGTTTGACTATGCTTGCTCGATCGGATAAGCAAGTTCTATTTGTTTCATGCCCCGTGGTTTATTTGTCATACTAAGGTTACCTATTCTTCTAAGGCTATAAACGGACAGCTTTCATGAGAGATTTGCATATTGTTGTGTACTTTCAGCTTTCTATACACGCGTGTGCATATTTACGTTAGCAAAATTGTTCTATGTATTATGGTCCTATAGCTATTCTTACAAAGAACACATTTTCAAATGCTTCTGTCTTTGATTACAATTTGCTCGCATTTATTGGTAACTAGAAGGGCACCCCGGCATTCGCACGGGCTGGTCGGCTCAAGCAGCCTGGCCCAAAGGAAAAATGAGAGAGAGAGAGAGAGAGGAGGGAGGAGAGAGAAACTGAGAGAGAGGAAAGCGGGCGGAGAGAGAGAAAGCGAGGAGGAGAAGGAGAGAGGAAGGAGGCGGCGCGGTGGTAGACGGTGGCTCTCCGGCGGCAGGGCGATGGCGGCGGCGCCGGGGCAGCGCAGCAACACAGCGGCAGAACAGGCGGCTCCGACGACCCGGCGACGGCGGCGGCGGGGACACACGGCGGGGGCGACGCGCACGGGAGGCGGCGCGGCGGAGGCGGGAGGCCTCGTCGCCTCAGGGAGGAGAGGAGGCCGGCGCGGGGAGGCGGAGGCGGCGTAGCGGTGGAGGAGGGGAGGCCGGAGGGGGGAGGCGGAGGAGGCGCGGTGGAGGAGGCGCGGTGGATGAGGAGGAGGCGGCGCGGTGGAGGAGCGGGGAGGCCGGCGGTGGAGGCGGCGCGCCCCGGCGGAGGTGGACGGAGAGCGGTAGAGGAGCGGGGAGGCCGGCGGTGGAGGCGGCGCGCCCCGGCGGAGGGTGGAGGAGGCGCGGTGGAGGGGATCGAGGCCGGCGCGGGGAGGAGGAGGCGGCGCGGTGGAGGAGATGAGGCCGGAGCGGGGGAGGAGGCGGCTGCGCGGTGGAGGAGGGGAGGCGGAGGAGAGGAGGCCGGAGCGGGGGAGGAGAGGAGGCGCGGGCGTGGGGATGGGCACGGTGGGAGAGAACTGTTGCATGAATAGTGCAACTGTACAATACACATGTCAAGCTTTTGAGGGGGAGCCGTACCTCACCGATTTTATAGATATGGATAGATGTTATTTCTATGAAGTATATTTTTAACTCCTTGCTTTGTTACATCAGATTGGATTGCCATTCCCCTGCGTGTTTTTTCGACAGTATGTTTCACCCATTAGAGATTTTCCATGGACAAGAACTTTAAACTTTTATTGTTATATAAAATTCTAAACAGTTCAAGGGCACACTGCTATTTTTGTTGAACGTGCCATTGCACTAACAATCCTACTAACTATATTAAAATAAGTTTGTGAAAATTGATCCAAAAGTGTAGAGCGATTACATATCTAACATGGTATTGTTGTAGTGCAGTAATACAATAACATATTCAGCTATGCACCTGCAATCCCTAAGATGGCATCACAAGTGTTGAACGATTACATATCTAACATAGTAATGCTATAATTGTTCATAATTTTGTATACTGTACATTTAGTCCATGCTTGTATTTAGAATTAAGCCATGTAACTTATTATCAATTTTAATACATATTATTGCTTACAAGGATTTCACGTAGTGATCAGAGTTATAAAGATTGGTTGAGTTTTTTTTTCTATTTAATGTCTCCTCTCTTTTGTGCATTGTTCTCCTATAGGAAACCTAATCTGCACTATGAGAGTGAAGACATCCACTTGTTCGACCTAGTTATGTTGAACTCTTCGTTGATTAGATGCTCCATCTTTGGGTTTATGAACTGCAATATACCTTTCAGTATGTAATTATCGACATAATCTTAGCAAAGTGATCTTTTCATGAAAGTGTTCTACCATCCAGTGCTTATATATGTTAATGATAGTTTGTGTGGCCATTCTACTCACCCAAGTCCAAACTGGCACGCCACGCGCGTGGAAACATCGCTAGTTTGTTAACAAGATCACATCGATAGAGAGGCCTTTCTTTAGGTAAGGCATCCCCCTTTTTCCATTGCATGCTCACATACAGTTCACACTACTGCCTTGTTTGTTTCAGCTTAAAGTTGAGTTGAGTTTTACTGTAGTAAATTTGTGACCTCCTTGAAAGACGTTTTAAAGAATTCAAAAAATTATGAAAAATTATTTTACGAACTTTAAGAAAAACTATTTAAAACGACACAAAAATGACTACAAAATATTACATCATTTGTCTTATACAAAAATAACAAATTTTCATTTAATTTAATTTAAACTGAAACAAACAAGTTCTATGGTCATAGCGTCCTAAACAGTGTTCAGTACAGCTTCTCCTTGCACTTCTTTTGGATATCCGTCACAACGGATATGCATATATTAGTTGATCTTCTGTTCATTGCGTAGTAACTATATCTCAGTAAAACTTGCTTCTGGTAAAAACTATAATCCTATCAATACTTGGTGGATATTTCATCATAGTTAATATTCTTGCTTCAGTAGTTTTTTTAAACAAATTACGGACATGCAACTTTAGGTACAATCCTTCTACTAATTCATACCATGAGGATATGCAAGGTGATGGTATGTTCTTCTTAGCCGTTGACATTCTCCCTACAGAGTTTTCCTAGAGAGGTGAGATTTCTGATAAAAACAAAATTCTGTTTCCCTTCAATTTTTGTGTGAAAGCTCAGCCTCAGATCTGTTTTTTAGTAAATTCATTTGCTTTGTTGATTTCTATGCGGAAACAGATGTTTTTGTTAAAAAATCAATAGCACCAGCTTGTAATTTTTTGTTGGGAATCCACAGCCATGGCATTGTTTGAAATGTAAATACTCCAAAGAGTTTTATTGAAGTGCATAGACTGTTTTGAATGTAGAGACTTGTATCCAATCTAGGGGTAAGCTGAAGTGTACCTGTTCATGGATTGGAAACCGAAGGTTCAAAGATTTTTTTTATGTCACAAGACAATTATTAATCCTAAATGATGTTTTGAAGACACTGGTGCCTCGGCTAATGATGTTTTGAAGACAAAATGTTAATGCATGCAAGACTGATTCAGACATGGTGCCTCAGCTAAGCATCTACATTGGGGAACTGAATGTAACATCTATGTATAAGGCAACTTTGAAGGTTGAGGCACGGTTTTTTTTTTTTTATTGCTAACATCTATACATCAGGGATGTGGAGGGCATTGGATACTACAGGAAATGATCTCTGTGTCGGCGGCCGCAAAAAGCAATGTCGGCGGCCAGACTCCCGACGACAGGCTGTGTCGGCGGCCAAAATCACTACCGACGACATAACCAGCATCCGGCCACCAGTGACGTCGGCCAACAGGGGCGGAGCCAAGGCCCGGCCACCCTGGGCCCAGGCCCAGGCTCCCGGTCCAAATGCTTCTTACTAGTACCTTTGTATATATAGAGCTGAGTTGAGTTGGCGTTTGTAGCCTGGGCCAAACGGTGAAAGCCCACTCAGGCCTCGGCCACTCCCTCAGGCCTCAGCCAGGCACCGAGCCACAGCCAGTCAGCCACTGAAGCCCAAAGGCACCGAGCCACAGCCGCCTCGGCCCTCGGCGCCTCCGCCCCACACGGCCTGACCGCCTCGCCGCCTGACCGCCTCGCCGCCTCGGCCTCACCGGCTCGCCGCCTCGCCTCTCCGGCCGGAGACGCGGGCGCAAGAGCCGCCTCCCGGGAGCCTCTACTTCCGCCGGCCGCCGCCTCAGCCAGCTCCACGCCCACCTCCTCCGCCGCGGCCACCCCTCCCCATCTCCGGCGCAGAGGCAGAGCCGTCCCTCGCGCTCGCCGCCTGCGCCTGCCTCCGCGGCGCCGGCCTGCCCGCGCCGGGGCGCCGCGCGCTCCCGGCCCTGCTCCACCCCTCGGCGCCCCGCCACCAGCACGAATCCACTCGGGCGACGGCTCCACCTCGGCATGGCGGCGCGCCTCCCACTCCCAGTCCTCCACCCGAGCGGCAGCTCCACCATGGTGCACCACCGTCCCGGCGGCTACTCCACCCCGGCGCTCCATCCTCGGCGGCGCTCCACCCCGACATGGCTCCACCTCCACCCCGACACGTATGTCTTGATCCGTTTTGGATACACAGGGATCTCACATGAAATGCTTCGATTCCAGCAGATCTCTAAATAGTTTTCATTTCCCTTTTCCATGCGTGTTCTTGATTTGCCATGGATGCAAGGCAATGAAGGATCTATATTCAACAGCAGTGCAGGTTCATCCCTCTTGCCCTGCTACTAATTATCTCCAATTTGATGTTGGATAAGAAGTTAGATGCTGACATTTGGTGCTAGATATTGTATATGATTTTTTACGCAAATTTCATCAAAATATGGTCAAATTTTTTAAAATTTGAACGTCATTTGACTGAAATTTCAAACAAAAATTTATTACAATGATTTTTCTAGCACTGATCTTGCCATAATTAGACAACAACTAGAGACTTATATTCTTCAAGTGAGAAGACATGCTGCATTTGCTACTTTTTCTCATTTTATTTATGTGAAATATTGTTAGACAATGATTTGAGTGAAAATTGACTATTATGTGTCCCAAATTCGCTTGTGTTATATATATGATGTGGTAGCATTCTTTATTAGTCCACGCGTTAGTTTAGGTCGTGCCCAGGCTCTTCAGAAGTCCTGGCTCCGCCACTGATCGTATCCTACCCTAATTTATTTTTTCGGATATCGGGTCGGATACGGTAAGATCAAAATCGGGTCGGATACGGTTACGGGTTTTGACGGTCGGGTAGAAAACGGATATCGGATACTATATGAACGGTAGAAATCGGTTATCGGATATGTGTTCGGGTCATATGTAAAGTAAGTCCAATTTACATAATTCAAAACAAAATTTCATATAGCACATAGTCTCAACATAATACGATATGATAACGAACAGTAAGTGTAACTAACATAACTCAAAACAAATCTTCAGCATAGCACATAGTCTCAACATAATAAACTTGTTCACCAACATTAAGTCTAACTTGCACAATTCAAAACAAAGTTTTAACATAGCGCATAGTCTGAACATAGCGTACACTCTCAATAAAACATAAAATCTTAAATTCCAACACTTCCCTTCATGCAACATACATCTCAAATATTAAGTTTCAACATTGACCTCCATTTCTGCATTCTCGTTCAACTGATCCCATAAGCCTTCAACATTCCTCTTATTTGCATCTAAAATTGATTAAAATAAAATAATAGTTATTAAAACTAAAGGTATAATATATAAATGAACTCATTATAAGTAAGATAAAAATTTACCTTTATTTGAAGCAATTCTCTAATCTTTTGTGCAAACTAATGCCTCAACAATTTTCGAATCAAGCTGACTACGGAATGGATCAAGACCACCGGCACTAAATGCCGACTCTGAAGCAACCGTAGACACTTGTATGAATAAAACATCACGAGCAAGACGAGAAAGAATAAGATAGTTTTCTGCTTGCCCCTTCCACCATGATAATATATCAAATTGTTTATCATCATCCAACTTAAAAAGATCTTCACTCATGTATACCTAAGTCGGACTTCTTATTTTCATTATCCATAGATTGATACAATACATCAATATTGATCTCATTCACATCCTCATCCTGATCATCTAATAAGCTATCACTTGATTTTTCAACCACATCATGACATTTTGAAGTAAATGTCTTATTGGCTGCGTAATAACTTCGTATAGCATACATTATACGAAGTTATACGAAGAGCTAATTATCTGAATAAATGATAAATAAAAACATGGTGCCTCAAGCACGTTTGTAAGAAATCTTGCATGTAATGAAATCATATTAATTATGCCACACTTATATATATTGATACACTTGCCTTGAAGAAGAGTGTTTATTCTCAATATTGTCTCAAGTGTAAATCTTCGTATAACTTCGTATAATGTATGCTATACGAAGTTATTACGATGGGCCCTCTTCGGTACTTCCTTGGGATTGAGGTCAGTTCCACTCCTGAGGGTTACTATCTCTTCCAGCGGAAATACATTCACGACCTTCTTGCTCATGCATGTATCACTGATCAGCACACGGCTGACACTCCCATGGAGCTTCACCTTATGCTTCGTCCCACAGATGGTGATCCTCTTGCTGATCCTACTCGCTATCGCGTAATAACTTCGTATAGCATACATTATACGAAGTTATACGAGGTGACCAGGGGGCAGGGAGGAGGGGGTTTTGTCGTCGGCACTTCGCTGGCCGACGTCACTGCTGGATGGTAACTTCGGCGGTAGGAGGTTGGCCGACGTCACAGGGAGGCAGGGGAGGGAGGAGAGGGGAGGGCAGTGATGTCGGCCAAAGTTCTAGCCGACGTCACTGATCGGAAGGCTGTGTCGGCGGCCTGTGGCTCGCTGACGTCAAAGAGGAGGGGCAGGAGGTAGGGGCGAGGGAGGGGAGGGGAGAGCAGTGACGTCGGCCACATCTCTGGCCGACGTCACTGAGGGGGACGCTGTATCAGCGGCCTATGGCTGGCCGACGTCAAAGAGGACGGGCTTGGGGGCAGGGGTGGGGAGGGGAGAAATGACGTCGGGAGTTTGCTTGGCCGCCGACAAAAGTGAGCAGTGTCGTCCAAGCAATGTCGGCGGACCTGTGTCGTCGGTCAGGCACCGACATAGACCTGTGACGTCGGTTTTTGGGACCAATGACGTCGGTTTTGGCCGTCGACACTGAGTTCGATTCCTGTAGTAAGAGCAGGGTGCAGAGAAACCATGAAAAGTGTTAATAGTACTTTGTATAGGGTCTTATTTGCATTTTTCTCTTTTGCTTGTACTCTGTATATTTTGGTCTATTGGCCCATAGGAATAGATGCTGCCCATCTAACATGGTATCAGAGCCATGGACCTAAACCCTAGCTCCCCTTAGGGGCTCCTCCACAGCAGCCGCCGTCGCCGGACTTCTCACCGGCCGACGTCGCCGCCGGTGACCTCCGCCGCCGTGCCTCCTCTTCTTCCTCTCCTCCTCTTCTCCTCCTCTTTCTCCTCTCCTATTCGCACCAGATCTGAGCCAGATCTGCGCTCGGGCCGCGCCACCTCGCCCAGATCCAGGCCGCGCTGCCTTGCCGACGCCGATGCCTGGGCCGCGCCGCCTTGCCCGACGGCAGCCCGTCTGCTCCTTCACCGACGCGCCGCCGCCTCGCTCGCAGGTGGCGCTCTGCTCTTTCGCCGCCCGCCGCCGCCTCGGGGGTCACCGCCATCTGCTCCGCCTCTGCACAGTGCCGGGGCGGCACTGTTCCAGCTCTTCCAGCACCGCCCTCTGCACAGTGCCGGGGCGGCACTGTTCCAGCGTCCCCAGCGTCCGCGTCGCTTTGTTCCAACAGCGTCTCGCCGGGCAGCCTCTACTCCGGTCACCGTCTTGCTGCCTCTTCATGGCAAGCTCAGTAGGCGCTTTCCTAGCTCGCCTCTCTGGTTTGATGCAGCTCTCACAAGTGGTCTTTGATGGGACAAACTATCGGTCATGGGCCCCATGCTTCGTGTGTGTCTCGACAGTCATCGTCTTTGGGGTTATCTCATCGGGTCCACTCCGCGGCCTCCTACTCCGATTACTCCAGAGGAGCCTCGATCTGCTGTAGATGGCACTCCTATTTCTGATGCCGCTAAGGAATCCTATGACAAGGCTGTGGAGCAATATGTTGCAGATATCGAGACATTAGAGGCCTGGCATGCGAACGAGGTTTGTGCTGTTGCTATCCTCATTGGCAGCATGAAGGTTAAGCTTGGATTGGATCTTGTCAGCTTGCCCTCCTCGCATGAGATGTGGACACATGTGCATTCTCTCTATGAGCCGAGCAGTGATGCACTCTACACTTCGTTGCTAGACCTTGCTAGCTCGCTCGCTCAGCAGGACAGTACCGCAGATGACTTCTATCATCAGATCACGGATGTGTGGCGTCAGCTTGACTCACATGATCCAGACTACTGCCGTGCCTGTCGTTGCTGTCTTCTACGTCAGGCTGCTTACCGACGTCGTCGCTTATTCGAGTTTCTTCGGCGCCTTCGGTCTGAGTTTGAGCAGCTTCGTGCTCAACTCTTGGCTCGCGCGCCGCAGCCTTCACTGGTCGAGGCTCTTACCCTAGTTCGGGCGAAGGAGACTCGTCTTCGTGGTGGTCTCTCGACCGCCCCGTCCATCCTCGCCGCTCCTGCAGCTTCGGCGGCTCCAGTCTCTACTACACCCTCGGCTGGCGCTGCCCCTTCTTCCTCGACACCTGCATGAGCCACTGCTGCTGCTGCTCATTCTCAGTCTACTAGCTTGTACTACAACTACTGCAAGCGGTCTGGCCACACCATTGAGCGCTGCAGACAGCGACCTCAGAACCGCAGGAGGGGCACAAATGGAGGCACTTGGGGGGGGGGCAGGTCCTACTGGTAGTGCTTCCTTCATTACCAGACTATGTTCGCCTGCTTCACGACATCAGTCAGCGCCTGGAGCGTATCGAGCGCCGTGATGCTCGTCTAGTCTCAGCTCTTGACACCGTCAGCCTAGCCACTCAGCCTCGCTCAGGTATACCACAGCCCTGGATTCTCGACTCTGGGGCTTCTTTCCACATGACCTCTGATCCTACCTTCCTTGGACCCTTGAGCTCACCTCTTACTCCCGTGTCCATCAAGACAGCAGATTGCATACGTCTTTCTGTCACTGGTCGGGGCACTCTTCATACTTCATCCTTTTATGTTCCATTTGTTTCACATGTTCCTTCTCTTGATATGCAACTTATTTCTGCCGGTCAACTTACTGATCAACATTGTCGTTTTATACTTGATTCTGATCATTGTTCCATTCAGGATCGCCATACGGGGACTCTTCTTGGCACTAACTGCCAGCTCCGTGACTCCCCGCGTCTTTGGGAGCTCGACTGGCTTCGCCTTCCCTTTGCTTTCGCTTCTGCCGTCTCCAGTTGCCAGTCGTCTACTTCCACTGATGCCACTGCCTTCACTAACACCGCCTCCACCAGTTTTGCTTAGTGGCCACTGCCTTCACTACCACCGCCTCCACCAGTTTTGCTCAGTGGCATCATCGGTTAGGGCACATGTGTGGGTCCCGTCTTCCTTCTTTAGTTAGTCGTGGTGTCCTTGGGAAGGTTTCTGGTGATACCTCCCTGACCTCCTGTATTGGTTGTAAGCTTGGCAAGCAGATACAACATTCATATTCTACTAGTGCCTCTGTGTCTTCTCGACCTTTTGATTTAGTTCACTCTGATGTTTGGGGCCCAGCACCCTTCGTGTCAAAAGGGGGCATCGTTGGTATGTGATCTTTGTTGATGATTATTCTCGATATACTTGGATCTATCTTTTGACATCTCGTGCTCAGGTGTTGCCTGCTTACAAGGCCTTCTCTGCTATGGTTCACACTCGGTTTGGTTCTCCTGTTCGTGTCTTTGACGAGTACTTGTCTGCGTCTCTTCAACAGTACCTTCTTGAGCAGGGCATACTTCCACAGAATTCCTGCACTGGTGCCCATGCTCAGAATGAGGTTGCTGAGCGCAAACATCGTCACGTCCTTGAGACAGCTCGTGCTATGATGCTGGCTTTTTTTTGTTCCTTCTCATTTTTGGGGTGATGCTGTCTCTACAGCAGTCTATCTCATTAACATTAAGCCCTCAGTTGCCCTTGGTGGTGCCACCCCCTTCGAGCGACTTTTTGGCTACTCTCCTCCATATAGTCATCTTCGCTCTTTTGGTTGTGTTGTCTTTGTCCTCCTTCAGCCTCGTGAGCGCACAAAGCTGACTGCTCAATCAGCGAAGTGTGTTTTTCTTGGTTATGCCTCTGAGCGCAAAGGTGCTCGTTGTTGGCATCCCGCTGCTCGTCGGATCAGAGTATCCCATGACGTCATCTTTGATGAGTCTCATCCTTACTTTACTCCTGATCCTTCCTCTCATTCTCAGTCGTTTGCTGAATCTCTCTCTTTTCTTACCCTACCAGATCCCTTGTCTTTTCCTCGATTCCGATCACACTTGCCTACTTCGACACCATCACCACCATCACCTTCTCTACCACCTCCTTTGCCGACATCGCTATCTTCACCACCACTACCATCACCGCCATCACTACCACCTCCTTTACCGACGCCGCTTTCTTCACCACCACCACCTCCCTTCCCTTTTCTCATGCACCTATTCGTTTCCATTACTCTCGTCGTCCACCTCTTCCTTCTAGTTCTCCCTCCATTCTAGGACCAGCTCCTCTTTCGGTTTCCGAGTCTTCTCCTGACACTTCCACACCTTCTTCTGGGGACTCTCCTGTTTCTGTTTTGGAGTCTTCCCCAGCTCCACCTTGGTACTCTCTTCGTGATCGGTCCACAATTTCCCGTCCTGATCGCTATGGCTTTGCTGCTCCAGCTACCTCTACTTCTGAGCCCACTTCCTTTCGTGATGCTGTCACTCATCCTGAGTGGCAGTTCGCTATGGCTGAGGAGCTTGCGGCCCTAGAGCGTACCCACACTTGGGACCTTGTTCCTCTTCCTTCTTCTGTGACACCCATCACCTGCAAGTGGGTCTACAAGATCAAGACTCGCTCTGATGGTTCTCTTGCACGCTACAAGGCTCGTCTTGTTGCTCGCGGTTTTCAGCAGGAGCCTAGTGTGGACTTTGGTGAGACTTTTGCCCTTCACACTCTTGTGGCCGTTGCTTCAGTCCGCCAGTGGACCATATCTCAGCTTGACGGTGCAAAATGCCTTTCTTCATGGTCAGCTGCATGAGGAGGTCTATATGCACCCACCTCCTGGCTACTATGTTTCTGACGGTCATGTCTGTCTTCTTCGTCGCTCTCTTTACAGACTAAAGCAGGCCCCCCGTGCCTGGTTTGAGCGCTTCACCGCTGTTGTTACCGCTGCTGGCTTTGTTGCGAGTCAGCATGACCCTGCTCTCTTTGTTCACTAGTCTCCTCGTGGTCGGACACTTCTTCTTTATGTGAATGATATGCTGATCACCGGCGATGATCCTCAGTTTATTGCCTTTGTTAAGGCACGCCTCAGTGAGCAGTTTCAGATGTCAGATATGGGCCCTCTTCGGTACTTCCTTGGGATTGAGGTCAGTTCCACTCCTGAGGGTTACTATCTCTTCCAGCGGAAATACATTCACGACCTTCTTGCTCATGCATGTATCACTGATCAGCACACGGCTGACACTCCCATGGAGCTTCACCTTATGCTTCGTCCCACAGATGGTGATCCTCTTGCTGATCCTACTCGCTATCGTCATCTAGTTGGGAGTCTTGTTTATCTTGGTATTACTCGTCCCGACATCTCCTATGCTGTTCACATTCTGAGTCAGTTCATGTCTGCTCTTACTCAGATACACTACAGTCACCTTCTTCGTGTCTTGCGGTACCTCCGTGGTACTATTGATCGCCGCCTATTCTTCTCTCGCTCCAGCTCCTTGCAACTTCAGGCCTACTCTGATGCTTCCTGGGCTAGTGATCCATCTGATCGCAAGTCCATCTCTGCTTATTGTGTCTTTCTTGGCTCTTCCTTGATCGCCTGGAAGACCAAGAAGCAGCAGGCTGTTTCCCGCTCTAGTACTGAGGCTGAGTTGCGGGCGTTGGCTTCTGTGACGGCTGAGATGACATGGCTGAGGTGGCTTTTGGCAGATTTTGGAGTTACTATCTCCTCCCCTACGACAGTGCACTCCGACAGCACCGGAGCCATCAATATTGCTCGCGATCCAGTGAAGCATAAGCTTACGAAGCATATTGGTGTTGACGCATCGTATGTCCGGTCACAGGTGCAGCAGCAGGTGGTTGTTCTTGAGTTTGTGCCATCAGAGCTCCAGCTTGCAGACTTCCTCATCAAGGCACAAACTAGAGCTATGCATGATTTCCATCTTTCCAAACTCAATGTTGTGGATCCACGTTGAGTTTGAGAGGGAGTGTTAATAGTATTTTGTATAGGGTCTTATTTGCATTTTTCCCTTTTGCTTGTACTCTGTATATTTTGGCCCATTAACCCACAGGAATAGATGCTGCCCATCTAACAAAAAGGATGAAATCTGCCCAGGAGACCCTCCAAATGCCCAGCGCCTGCATCAACCAAGCCCAGCGCGGGAAATTTTTTGAAATCTGCAGGCAACGAGTAGCTGGCCGGGCAGAGCTGGGAGGGATTAGGTGTTGATGCGGGTGGGTGACAGGGGGCCAGTTGTTCATGCGTCGGAGGCGGCATGGGAAGGCCAATGAGCAGAAGTGATTAGTGATTAGTATTTCTGTACTGTGTACACCCCTATGTCATTAAAAAATTATTGAACACACCTTGTGACGTATCAGACTTTGTAAACACGGTACCTGCCATACTTTCAATCTTTGTTAAACAATTTTTATATGAAGTTAATCAACTTTTATCTTTAGATGATATGCTAGGACGAAATATAAGTTTTTTTGAAGAGAAAACACCGCCGGAGATATTCCCACAATGGGCTATATATTAAATAGAACTATGTATATTTGGCTAAGTTCATATTGTTGATTAAATAATGAAAATTTTCTAATCAACTTTTTAATTAAGTTTTTTATTCAACGAGGAAAGTGTGCATTGTACCCACTTAATATATTCAGCTTAATTTATATTGGTTGTGATGAACGTGCACACTCACTAGTAACATGTAATGGTAATGCTTGTCTCCTTTGCAATGCACGAGCAATTAGGACATTTGGTTTGCGACCTTCACTAGTTTTGAAAAAAAAAAGGTTTGCCCTTACGATTTGGTCACCGTTTGGATTACAACCAACCAAAGACAAGAAAGCGAGAAAATACGCCCTGCCTTAGAACATATTTGGTTTGTGACCTTCACTAGTTTTGCCAAAAAAGGCTGGCCCTTGTGATTTGGTCACCGTTTTGATTGCAACCAACCAAAGAGAAGAAAGCGAGAAAATACGTCCTGCCTTTTGTTTTATAGGTGTGTTTGGATTGCTACTATGATCAACAGAAGGTCAAACGTGGACCCAACCGCATGCATCGGTGGTTCGGGGAGAGCAGCGCGCCATAAGAACTTGTATATGCTGCATGACTTGCCGTGCAGTCGTGCACCCTACCCTCAAAACATTGCTCCGCACCGACCGTCAACTAATGTTGCCTTGCTATCCGTCTTGAAAATATATGTGGATATCTGACCTGATTGCTTTTCTGATGCATGCTATCAACGCATACAAGAAAAGTAAGGAATCAGGTCAAATGTTGGATCAAAACTTTCCAAATTTCCAAAGCGCTAAATTGATGGAATAGGGATATTTATCATGGTTTTACTCTTTTTGATGGCAGAAAAGAGATATGCTTGCAATTTGAAAACACCTGGTTTTTCTAGAGTTGAAATGGTTTCGTGGGCCTAGTACCACGTTTAGGCCATCCAATTGTCCATTTCGGCCCATTTGCATAGCAGGCCGAGTGTGGGCGTGTAAAAGAAAGTCTCATCTCTTCTCTTCGGAAGAAGTCCACATTGCCTCCCTCAACTATTGAAAAAGTTCACTTTTCCTCCCTCTGTGTTAAATGGGTGAGATCTGGCCATCCAATCTTGCATCGAACGGCCACAAATGAGTTGAGGGAGGAAAAATGAACTTCTGCAATAGTTAAGGGAGGTAAATTGGACTTCTTCCCTTCTCTTCCAATCCGAAATTCTGAACCCTACACCTTAATCAAACGAGTACCGGCCAATGGTGATAAGTTGAAATTATTTTACACGAAAAATTAAATTTGGATGGTTTTTGTATATCATGTAGTTTCATCTCATCGAGCAATTTCATGTAGTTTTATGTCGCTGACACAGGCTGCGTTCAGGTGAGTCAAAACAGTCATCTTGTAAGATCAAGCCTCCCAGGGGCTGTTTGATTTTGGTAATTGATGGCAACTAGGTCGTACAGCTGGAACGCCAAGGATAAGGACTCTTGTTTAATAGTTCTTCTATTTTCCTTGTGTGCGTCTTTAGCTCAACTACATCTCTCTGGTTGCAGGGTCCCACTGAGCACAGGTCATAGGGGTTCCTAGATTGCCAGGTGTTAGCTTTTAACGAATCATCTAGAGCAAGTCCACCTGTCTAGGTTCGAGAAAGTTCGGGGGGGAGCGTCAGCTGTCAGGGTTTCGTAGCCGCCAAGTTCCCAAGCCAAATATTCTGTTTAGGCGCGAAAC
>SPJY01015416.1:50063-93621 GCA_005191435.1 Raddia distichophylla | reverse complement strand
TTTGTGTCACTTGGTGACAAAGGGGGAGAAGTTAGAGAATGTAGTCATGGGTTAGTAAGGGTAAAGGGTAGTGAGATCGAGGTCTTGTCCGATAAAGTTCAAAATCTGGGTTTTCTCGCTGTCGGACGGCGTCTGAGGGGCGTCCGGTGCGTTGCTTCTTCACTGTCGGACGGCGTCCGGTAGTTACCGGACGGCGTCCGATCAGCTTATTTTTGTGAGCAGTTGCCTCTGTCGGACGGCGTCCGGTGCCCGTCGGACGGCGTCCGGTAGAGGCTAACGGCTAGTTGTTTTGTCCTCTTCCGAGGGGCAACGGCTAGTTTTGCTCTAGGGGCTATAAATACCTACCTAGTGGCTGGCTACTTTGAGGTTTGCTGCTCCACTTCACCTACCACATTCATAGCTCATCAATTAGGTGTTCTAGAGCCATTCCTCCACCCACAAATCTTCCAAAGCCACAAATCATCATTCCCCAATACCGAGCTTCATTGAAGTCCTTCGATCCGGCATGATCGGGGCGTTTCGGGCTTGTTACTTTTGAAGACGGCATCCTTCGTGGAGGCGTGGGCTTGGGAGTAGGCCTTGGCGTGTGGCTACTCTCAAGTCGGTGTACGGGTGACGGAGTCCACCTCGCCGGAGTGGCGGAACGACTACCGAGGAGTAAGTGAGGCGTTAGGCTCGAGAGCGAGCCGGTCCTTGTGCGCAAGGGGTAGCCTCAACGGAGAGTAGAAGTTGCGGCTCCGAACTTCGGTGAAACAAATATTGTGTCGCTCTCTCTTATTTAATTCCCGCACTTACTTTCATTGCATTGCATGTGATAAATTGAATGCCATGTCTTAGTTGCCTTGAAACTTGTTTATCGCTTCCGCTTACTTGATAATTGAAACTAGGATTGGGCCATTCTTAACATGATGCTTAATTGAGAATAATCGAAAAAGTTTAAAATTGCCTATTCACCCCCCTCTAGGCCTTAGGATCCTCTTTCAGGGCGACATTGTGCTTGAGCACATGCGGACAGAGGACCAGCTTGCCGACATATTCACCAAGCCACTCGATGAGTCACGGTTCTGCAAATTGAGAAATGAATTGAACATCTTAGATAAATCAAACATTACCTAAGTTGGTCCAAGTAGCTATGTCATTCATTGCAAATATTTTGAAGCTAGTTTGAACATTTAGGTGCTTTGCCTGTTATACTGGATGTTATTTATTGCCTATATGTTCATCACATTAAATTGATAGCTATAGCGTGTGTTTACCTTGTCACTAGCTCAACTTGTGCTTTACTCAATATATCATGCAATTGGCAACCATGAGCATGTGTTAAGAGGGCTATAGCTTCTAGTCTCATTTGATTGCTCTAAACTCTTTGGGTGACCATGTGTTTCTAAGTCTAGATTGTGTTCTTCTATTTTACACATGTCTTTTCTTCGCAAAATTGAGCAATTTTGAGAAAATGTTGAGTCAAATTTACAAAATGTGCCAAAATGTGAATAAGGCCACAATTGGTCATACATGTCTCACAATGTCTCCTCGATGAGATAGCTTGCCATGGCACTGGGCATGAACTTAGGGGAGGTTTTGGATGACCGAGACGTTTATCTTCAGTGTCATGCTGGGTGGCGTCGCTCATGGTTTGAGACATGGCAAATTTGAGAAAATGAAAAGTGTGAACTGTGAAGTCTTCAAAAATGAGCTCAACCAAAATGCTTTAGTCTCAAATAGGCTCGGTGATAGTATGTGTAGCTTGGAGTGCATTTTCTAGTGCTATGGTGCATTATGTGTCTCTTTTGAGTTTTGGAGCAACTCTTGATACTTCTAACTATAGCTCACCTTATATTTGCTTTGGGTCATAAAAACTTGAATTTCACATCTATCAATTTTTGCTCTAGTTGATCTTGTGACAATGTGACCTTGAGATGGCTCGATTTTCAGTGTTTTTGGGCATGTCTGCACTAGTACAACTTCCAAAGCGCCTCATTTGCTAATCCCATAGTTTGCTACTTTATGGTCATTGATGCCAAAGGGGGAGAAATTAGTGCAAATCCATACTTTGGTGGGGTGTTGATGTTTACAAGTGGTAGATTTAGGAGATGCTTTGCTCCTAAAATGAAAATGTGTTAGGTTACAAGTGGTAGGCTTAGGAGATGCTTTGCTCCTAGGGTTCTGTTTTGGAAATATATTGGGCATAGACATGTTTTAGATGCAAAGGGGGGGGGGGAGAATTGACTTTGGGTTACAAGGTTATAAGTGGTAGGCTTAGGAGAAGCTTTGCTCCTAGGATGGAGATTAGGATGGAGATGCTTTGCTCCATGTGATGTGATAGTATTCTCAAGTAGTATGCATTGATTTAGGGGAAGCTTATGTCTATACGTGCATTGGCATGCAATGTTTCTGAGCTAACCCTTTGCACCAAAGATTGTATTTGAGCTTTGTCATGTTGGATTTGCAGGTGTTGTCATCAATTACCAAAAAGAGGGAGATTGTAAGATCAAGCCTCCCATGGGCTGAATGATTTTGGTAAATGATGCCAACTAGGCCATACAGTTGGAACGCCAAGGATAAGGACTTTTTTGTTTTATAGTTCTTCTGATTTTCTTGTGTGCGTCTTCGGCCCAATTCAGCTTCACCAGCAGATCGACTACATCTCTCTGGTTGCAAAGGTCCCTCTGAGCACGTTTTGGAGTTAGGCTACCTGTCCAGGTTCGAGAGAGTTCGGGGGAGCGACAGCTGTCGGGGTTTCGTAGCCTCTAAGCAACCCAAGCCAGATATTTGTTTTAGGCGCGAAACTTCCCGCCCAAGTGATCTAAACCTCCCACCGATTTCACAAGTCGATAAGGTAGGCCCACAACCCTAGGTGTGATGTCGGGCGAAGTCGGTAGAGCCAAAATCCCAGTGGGGGGCAAAAATTTCAGCCCCATCGGACGGCGTCTGACCACTGTCGGACGGCGTCCGATGAGCCCAAGCCAAAATTTGGCTAAGTCCCTAGACGGGTCCCGCACAGTCGCTGTCGGACGGTGTCCGATAGTAATCGGACAGCGTCCAATAAGACCAGAAGTGGAAATTTGGCTAAGTCCCTAGACGGCCAAGGTTGCGCTGTTCCTGTTGGACGGTGTCCGACTGTAACCGAGCGGCGTCCGATGAAGAAGAAGATCGACAGTAAGGAGCTTCGGACGGTGTCTGATGTGAGTCAGACGGCGTCCGATAGAGGGAAACATGCACAGCCATCCTCACTGTCGGACGCGTCCAGTCAGTTTATCGGACGCGTCCGATGCTAGCTACGTCCGCGAGCAAACACATGGCGTGCACGTTTTGTGCGCGCGCCAGCACTTCATCGGACGCGTCCGATGAACCGATCGGACGGCGTCCGATAAGCTTTTCCAGCCCGAGTCGATTTTCTACCAGCCGTCTGATCTCGCTCCGAGTTAATCTCATCCGTCCATTGGCCCAGCCTGAACCCTAGCACTATAAATAGGTGGGATTTCATGGGAGAGACTTGAGAGAGTCTAATCTAGCAGCCACCCCCTTGTCCTTGCCACCAAGAGAGCTCCTCCCATGGTTCCCATCTCCACCTAGGGTTCCATGTGCTTGAGAGATTGAGAGGGAGGAGAAGAGAAGAAGAGGAAGAAGAAGGTGTCCCCTACCTCCTCTCATCCATCCCCAGGTTTTGCCCCTTCTCCCATGGTGTTCTTAGCCTAGTCTTCATGGGGGAAGAGAAGGGGTAGTGGTGAGAGACGGTCTCCGATCTTGTGCCCTTGGGACTTCGCCGCCGGAGAGATCGTCGTCACGCCACGAGCTTCAACCAAACAACTACATCAACCGTGCCGTAAACCCACCATCCGTTGGTGGTCACCGCCTTGTGTAGGGGTGCATCCTCTCCATCCGTTGGAGCCACAAGTCCGCCGTGTGTCGGTGGTGCCAAGGTGTTCGTGTGTCGGAGCCAAATCCTCCATGCGTTGGGGGTACCTCATGTGTTGAGGTGAAATCCACCGTGTATCGGTGGTCGGTGCCGTGTGTCGGTGCCGGTGGGTGTGAGAGCTCTCGCGTGTGAGAGAACTCGCTTCCGTGTGAAGGTTTGGAGCTCGCCTACCATGTGTTGGTGAAGAGCTACCACGAGTGGATTGAGGGCTAGGGATGAGAGAGTCCCGACTTCTCTGTGTGAGAAGTTTCCTCAAAGGAGACGTAGGTGTTCATGTGTTGAACACCGAACTTCGGTAAACAACTCGGTTTGTGTCTCCCCGTCTCTTGCATTACTTTAAATTGTGCATTGTTTGTGTGAGCCATCGAGCCACTATTCCTGTTGATTAATTGTGCCATCACTTCCGCATAGAGAATAGGATTTTATCGGTAGCTTGGGTAAATACCGGACTAATCAATCACGAAAACAAAGCTAAAATTTGAATTAGGAGTCCGATTCACCCCCCCCCCTCTCGGCCTAGTTTCCTACAGGGCTATAAATACTGATCGGGCTGAGGGTTTAGACTTGAGAGAGCTCAATTATTTCCACCTCCTTGGCTTGTGTGTGCTTAAGAGCACATCCCCATGGGTTCCCCCTTGCCCGTGGCCATCTCCACCTATGGTTTGCTTGAGAGAGAGTAGAGAGGAGAGGGAGAGAAGGAGAAAGGTAAGTCATGGTGCTCCTGTCCCTTCCCGGTGTGTTTGCCTCCGATTTTGTTGGGGTTTGGGTGGTCTCCCGGTAGTTTCTCGAGTGCTCCTTGGGTCTTTCCCGTCGAATTTGAGACTTCCACCTCGCCGTCGCCATGCTTCGCCGGTTCCATCTTCACCAACCATTCTACATCAACCTCTTCACCAACTAAGCCCTTGTCGGAGCAAGGCCACCGGGTCGTGACCGAGTGCTTCCACTTCACCGGGGTTGAAGTCCGAGGGAAGCCATGAACGTCTACACCTCCGAGGCGCCGGGTCATCATCCAAGGTGCTGGGACGCTGTTGCCGTTGCCGTGACCAAGACCCCGTCGACGCCAGGCTTCGTCAAGTCTCCGTTCGAGTCACGTGTACAAATACCTTCTTCCCGAAGGTCAGTACTGCTTCGGTGGTGGCGGGGTACGGAAAGTTTCCTCCTTGTAGAAGAATCCGACCTCGGTGTAAGGGTCGGGAGCAAGCCTTGGGCTCACGCCCTAAAAGCTCGCCGAGTGGATTGAGGGCTGTAAGTCCTAGGGCTCCTAGGTCTAGATGATTTTGGCAATTAGGTGCCACGTCAACCTAAGGACTTTATTTTCTTAGCACATTCTCTTAATGGTTTTGGTTGCGTGCGTGTCCGAGACTCGAGCACGACAGGTGCGAGTCTCATCTCTGGCAGGTCGGTCCCATTGAGCACTCGAGTCGTCATCTCTCCGTCGAGTCTAGGTGAGTCTAGAACATTCGAGAGCGTTCGAGAGAGTGCCAAGTGTCCGAGGGGTAGCTGGCTTGGAGTCGATGCCACCGGGTGGGTCTGGAAGGATCAAAAGCGGTCTGTCGTGTCCGGGGTCGATTTTGAAGCCACCAAGTTAATCAAAACCCTTAGGCGTGAAAAATCCCGCCCAAAAGCCACCTGGTCCAATCCAAATTCGAGTTGAGCTTATCCGAGGACGTGTTGTCCCTATCCGAGTCCAAGAGCCGACAAAAAGCCTAACCGAACCAAGCCGAGGCATCCGAGAAGCTAGAGGTTTGAGAGAGGCTGGCCAGTGGGGCTGCGCCCAGGCAGCCCCACCGGACGCGTCCGGTGAGGGACTGGACGGTCCGGAGGAAGCCGATCCAGAAAGATGTTCCAGTGCCAGCCGACAAAATCCAGGCTCCGGACGCGTCCGGTGGCGACCGGACGGTCCGGTGAAGCCGATTCTAGAACAGGTTACATGCGAGGTCGACTACGTACGGTCTGTGTACAGGCAGGCGACCGGACGCGTCTGCAGGGGCTCTGGACGCGTCCGGTGAGGTGATTGCATCAGGTTCCAGAGGGACCGGACTCGTCCGATGAATTCCCAGATCGGTGCATCTGGACCGTTTTTGAGTCTGTCTGCCTGGATCTTTGCCACGTGTCCAGTTCGTGCTAGGTTCTATATAAGGGGCTCGGGCTGAAGGGGGAGAGCAGAGAGAGCTCTTCATTTGGTTTCCCCTTTGCTTTGGTGTTCTTGAGAGCTTCTCCCCATGGGGTTCCCCTCTCCCATGGCCACCTCTACCTAGGGTTAGGGTGAGAGAGAGAGGAGAGGAAAGGGAAGGAAGGAGCAAGGTAAGGAGAAGGTATCCCCTCCCTTCCCCCATGGTTTTGGCTTGGTTTTCTCTGCAGGTTGGTGAGTTCTTGGGGGTCTCCCGGCCATCCTTGGTTTGAGTGCTCTTTGGGGGTCTTCCCGCCGGGTTTGAGTCTCCGTCTTGCCGTCCCCAAGGTTTGTCGATCCAAGCCTTCACCGTTCCGTACCACTTCATCAACCGAACCGCTCCAACAACGAAACCCTAGCCTCGTGCTAGGTCACCCGGTGCGGGAACCAGGTGCCTCCTCTTCGCCGGGCTCGACGACCGAGGGAAGCCGTTTCACGACATCAACTTCGGGGCGAGCGGATGTCGTCCAAGTTGCCGAGTCGCCGAACGTGACCAAGACTCCATCCGCTCCGCGTCTAGACCAAGTCTTCTGTCCACGTCACGTGTACAAATACCTTCTTCGCGAAGGTCGGCGCCACTCCGTGGTGCCGGGGTGTCGGGAAAGCCACCGACTTGTGGTGGAACCCAGCCTCGGTGTGATGGTCGGAAGCGAGCCTTGGGCTTACGCCCTAAACGCTTACCTAGCGGTTTTGCGGGCACGGGACGAGAGAGTCCCGGTCTCTCTTCGGGGAGATTCCGCATCGTGGAGTAGGTGCATCGCACCGAACCACGTTAAAAATTGGTGAGCCTCCTTTATGATTTCCGCTCTACTTTCCTCACCTTAATTGCTTCGGCTATTGCATTAGTGTCCCTTTGGGTATTAGGACTAGACTTCGATTCCACTCGCTAGTTTAGCTCTCACCCGATAACTTAGTCAAATTTAGTTTGCTCGAGGTTAATAGTTTAATTTGACTAATTGCCAAGAAAATACAAAAATAGGTTAAAATTTATTTATCTAGTTCACTTCCCCCCCCCCCCCTCGCGGACACAGATCCTTTCAAGGGCACGGGACGAGAGAGCCCCGGCTTCCTTTCTGGGAGGTTCCTCATTGTGGAGTAGCGCTGAACCACGTTAAAAAATCGGTGCGTCTCTTGTCCGATTTACTTCGGCATTTATTACTTGTTGCCTCGGCTATTTTCGCTTTGCCTCGGCTATTAGGATAATTCTATTTCTACCATTGCTCTGTAGTTTATATCTCTGCATTAAAAGTCGATAGTTTAGTCCAATTAGGACTTAAAAACTAGGGTTGGATAATTAATTTGACTAAACACTAAAAGAACAAAAAAAATTAGGTTTAAATTGTTAGACTTAGCTGCTTCACCCCGTCTCGCGGCCGTAGACCCTTTCAATTGGTATCAGAGGCTGGTGCTCTTGATGGGCTTAACTGCCTCGAGTCAAAATAACTGGCGGCGGTAGTGTTACGGGGAATAGAATACCACTCTTCACCGGCACTCACTTTAGCTACTAGAAAACAAAAATGACAACATACATTCAGTCTTTAGGTCATAAAGTTTGGATGGTGGTAGAGTCTCCTTTAGGCTTTGTGGTGAACAAGGAGACAGGTCCCACTGCTGATCAAATCACTAAACTTGACCTAGATGCTAAGGTTAAAAATGCTTTGTTTTCTGGTTTGGGAGTAGAGGCTTTCTAGAGGGTAAGCAATCTCACCACTGCACACGACATATGGAAAACCTTGATAGATATTCACGAGGGCACCGATGTCGTGAAAGAAGAGAAAATTGTAGTGTTGAGGAGGCGTCTCGAGCGCTTTAAGATACTCTTTGGCGAAGACGCGAATGCAATGTATGCTCATCTTAACCCTCTGGTGAACGAGCTAAAGGGGCTCGGGTTCCCCAATCGCCATCACTGGCCTGGATGTCTGCAGGAAAATGATACATGCTCTTCCAAAGGCTGGGTACAGGGACTTTGTCGTTCTCACCTCAAGGAGCCCTGAGATCAAGACAATGACTCCCACTCAGCTTCTCAGGCAAATCTGTGCCCATGAGATGCCGGTGAATGACACTGAAGATGAAGAACCTCCAAAGGAAAAGGAGAAGACCATTGCGCTCAAGGCAAAGGCATCCGACAAGTCAAACAACAAGTCCATCTCTGAGGGAGAACAAGGAAGCCCCAGGATGATGAAGACGATCGAGAACCTGGCTCTTGTTGTGAAGAATTTCGGGAGGAAGGTTGACAAGTTAAGCTCAAGAAAATTCAAGGTCAAGAGAGCACTTGCCTCCATACGATGCTACGAGTGCAACGAGCGAGGCCACATTGCCTCGATGTGCCCGAATAAGAAGAAGAACAAGTCCAAGGGCAAGGAGGAGGCGAGCAGCGATGAGGGCAAGGGCAAGTCCAAGAACAAGTCTCAAAGGTACAAGTCCAGCTTCCGCCGCACCGATAAGAACGGCAAGAAGCAAGTGTTCGTCGGTGAGTGGGAGACCGACCATAGCTCGAGCGACTCTTCTTCCTCTACGTCAAGTGATGGTGGATCCAAGGAGAAGACCAAAGGGAAGCCGAAGGTGCTGATTGGTCTCACAGTGGCCGAGTCGGTGCCTCCACCGCCTGCTCTCCCGCCAGTGAGCTTGGCGGCTACCTCTGACGATGGCAGATGGGAGTCCGACATCGAGTTTGCTGTAGCGCCAGTACTACCTCCTCAGTGCCTCATGGCACATTCCTCCAAGACCGATGATGAGGTGAGTGACACAGCTTCTAGTTCTTCTTGCTAAATAGACTTTGAGTCTCCAGAATGTCTTGAGTACTTGTGGGGTTTAGTACAGACAGGAGAAAAACTAGCACAACTATATAGGGCTAAGTATGAGAATCTTAAGGAAAAACATGAAGTAGTGTGCAAGCAAAACAATGACTATGACAGAGAACGTATAAAATTGGAAGGGATGGTGGATGACTTGCTAGATGATCTGAACAAGCTAGAGGATAGGAATGATATGCTTGTTGCTGGAAATGCTTTGGATGATGCTATCAATGCTGCCTTCTTTTGAGTATGCAGCTAGTGTAGATTGTGATGGTGATGACTTGACTGAGCTTGACACACCTATTGCACCCACAACACTAGAACCCATGACTTGTGATTCTTTGCCTGCTAGTGATGTTGAAATAGCTTCTGGTTCACATGTTCCTTTGCCTGCTTTACTTGCTCCTCTGCCAGTGGCTTTGCCTGATTCACCTATACCAGCTGATAGCACATTTCCTACCGCTTTGTGTGGTACTGCTCCTGCTAGTAGCTCAATACCTGTTGCATGTGAAAAGCAAAAATCTGTTGTCATTGCTGATGATTCTCCTATGCTTATTTCTTCAAATGCAATTGCTAGCTCTAGTCACCCTTCAATGATTGCTTCTAGTTCCAATGGTTCTCCTAGCTATAGTGGCATTTGTGATCTCGACCATTGCAAGGTTGCATTGGCGGCTAGGGAGCTAATGATAGAAAACGGGGAGCTAATGAGGGAAAACAATGAGCCGAGAACTAACTTGGCTAAGTTTGAGGTGAGGAGCTACGAGGGGAGTCTAGGTTATCCCGTGGAAAACCCTGGTTCAATTCTGGGTTAGCCGGTGTGGTTAAAACCCTGGAGGTTACAGGTTAGCCTGTGCGAGAAAACCCAGGTGCGGGCCCTGCGTGGCTCGGTACCAGATATTCCCGGGATGCCGAAATATTCGGGGGAATATTCCCTAGGAGGGGTGGAGGCTTAGGGTGTAAGCTACTCCACCACCATGTAGCCCTAGGTGAGAGGTGAGAGGTGTGGGGGAGAGAGGGGTCTCCCCATAGTGTGTAAGGTGGAAACAATACCCAAATATTTATACAAAAATATTCCTCCCAAAAATATTTTGTGCCTTGTGTTCATCCGGTTCTTGATTGAGAGAGAAAGAAATAAGGAAAAAAAAAGGGAGGAAGTGGCCGGCGGCTAGGGTTCCTCCCCAGCGGCCACTCTCCATGGATGGCCACGGCAACCTGCATGAGAGGATAGTGAGAGGGAGGTCGGCGCTTTGGTCTTGAGAGAAAGAGTGGGATTTGAGGAGTTTTATGGGGCGCTACCTCCCCTGTTCTTGCTCTTGATCTACAACACCTGCAGCCCCAAATTTCCTTTCCCTATTGCACATCAGTCATTAATCAAAGTACATAATGGCTCGGTTTTTGATAGGCCGTCTGGCCAAATAATACATTACCAAAATGTACTCTTATCAGAGTTGCAAATGTGGAAGTAGAAGTTTCGGGTCTCGAGGCTATGCCCAAACCACCAGGCAAGCTACTGGAGTCCCGCCTAACACCCGTCCTGCACGTCAGCTCCTAAACCATCTTGTCTTCATCACAATACTGTCGAACCTCAATGTCCTTGTCTCCTTTACTTGAAATCGTGAACGTGTGTGCGAGTGTGAGCGCGCAATCAAACCGCGCTGGTGGAGGCTGGGTTATTTTATATGAAGAAAAGCCAATTTTACAATAATCATAAATAAAAGTCCCAACTCAGCAGTGATAAAACAAAGACGTACTGTGCTAGTATATGCAATTGTTCATGTAATCAGGGGGTTCAGCGTGGCGACATTGTAACCAATGCTATGGAATACGTGTCCCAGGTGGTAGACCCATGCCATGGCTATGGTCATGGTCCCAACAATTAGCACATAGCCATGTACTATCAAATCCACAGGCAAACCGGAAACCTCCACTCGTTCCCGGACCGTACCCTTTTCACCCTAGCGTACATCCTCTAACTTTGGCGGTAGACTCACCCTCATTGCTATGAGGCGTGATCCCCTTGAGCTCAACTATGGCCAGGATCCTCATATCCAAATTCATCATATAAATGTAATATCAGGGGTGTCCATTGGACAATACAATCGCACTCAGGCATAACTGACACCCAAGTGCTTGAGCCGTTTTTGAGGCCTTATCTAGTCGCAAAGTAAACTCGGGAAAGCAGGGCACGACACATCACCATAGTAATGCACTCGCGGTTCTGGTATGAGCTCGACACTATGCTTTACCAACGGTCGTGCACGAGAACTCTGTAACAAATTCGTTATATTTTAGCAGTAACAAAAAAGAGAAAATTCTGACAGATTTTTTAGTATAAATCTGTCAGAATTTTCTCTTTTTTACTGTGCTTTAAATATAACGAATTTGAACTTGAAATTTTATATATAGGTGGAGTATGACTTGAAGTACGTGTATGATGTTTTTCAGAATTTTTCATGACTTTTGCTAGTTGGTTTGCACGGCGTTTGCACGGGAACCCCGTTTGCACAGGATACGTTCTCTGGAACTTATGTCAAGGATAAGGGTTGTGCTTATTTAACACACGTAAACCAAGTGGTAATAGCTAGACCAGCTCTAATAGCATTTGTTTCACAATATAATTTATAGCAGAATGTAAGCATGCAAGTTCATAATTTAAAGCAACATCATTTAATCAAAACTAGGTAAAGAAGAATGAACTAGAGTATTGGCTCGCCGAAACCGAGCGTGTCGTGGTTTTGTTTCCAGTCTTCAGTCTCCTCCTCGAGTTCTATCGAATCTATCGTGGAGAGGCAATCAATAAATAATTAACAAGGATATGCATTAAGATATGATGCATGAAATGCAATCGCATCTAATCGCGTTGGCGAGACTTTATATCGAGGCCTTTCTAGCGGTTGTTGATAAAAGAATAAATTTCTATTTGTCAAGGAAATTCCATGAACTTCCTTAAATAGGCGTACTAAGATTGTCATGCATGACTATGCATGTAAATACCCTTATTTAGATTCCCAAAATATAAAATACCTCAATGGTTCATAGAAAATCAAATAAGTTTAACAAGCATAACGGAAAATAGTTTTAGGAGGGCTTTTGCATTTTTATCCTATAAGTGACCATGATCGGATAGGGTCTAAATAGTTTATTGGATTAGGAATATTATATAGGATTTATCAAAGTAATATTGTAGTTTTGGAATATATACAAATATGTCTCAAAATATTTTTTTGGACAAAGGGTAACAAACTTAGGAGAGATTTTATAATTATAATAAAATTCATTTTCTAGAAACATAATAGTCTTAGCATTTTTCCTAAGAAAACATTACTTCTAGAATTAGCATAAAATATTAAAGATTTTCAGTGACTATAATATATAGTAACGTTTATAAAAACATTTCTTATATCTCTTTGCTTAGAAATAGGCCTCAAAATAGCTACCCTTATTTACCAAAGGTAAATATTAATAGCATAGGCTTGGATATATTTTTCCTAAGGAAAATACCCTAAGTAGTGGTTACAGAAAATTAACCAAGATTTTTAGGCATCAAATAATATTTGTAATCAAGGGAGAACAATTTCTGAAATTTTCTTTTTATATGGAAAAAGGTCCAAAATAGCTATTCTAATTTATCAAGAGTAGAATATTTATTCAAAGAGGAAAAATTTATTTTCTTAGGCCTCAAGTCCACCAAAATATTTATTCCTCAAATTCTAAAATTTTAATAGGTCACCATTTATTTCTAATAAAGAAATATCACTTTCTTTTATAAAAGAGGTTCACTAGGAAATACGTGATCATCGCGCGCACGCTTGCCCCTGTGGTCGCGATGACCACGGGGACTTGGCGAGCGACGGCGACCACGGGTATATTGCTCATGGCGAGTCATCCTTTGACAGTGATGATGGTCATGCGATCGATCGGAGCGCTCGCTGTCCGAGTCCACACAGACAGGCCGACTGCACTGTCCGGATGAGGTGTTGACTTCACCTATGGACTTAAGGCCTTCGGCCAGTCGCTCAAGGTGAGAAGCAACAGCGTCGCCCATGCGGGCGAGATCGGCCCGGTTGGTGGATCTGAGCACCGTAGCCATGGCCTGGAGTCGTTCCCGACTCTGCTCAAGGGGTCCTGGGATCCCTGAGGCATCCGCGTCTTGCTCGACCGGAGTCCGGTTGCGCGGGGATTCATCCCGAGCAAGTGGAGCTTTTGCCGGGGGATCTGGTGTAGGTACGCGAGGCGGGTCGCGTCGCTGACGCTTGCGCTGATCGCGAATCTGGGCCAGAGTTTGGTTGATGGACTCATCTAGACTGTGGCGAACAACTTCTTGCTCATGGGCAGTTGGGGCAGATCCATCTTGTTGCCGAACAGAGTTAACATGCTCGATCTCTTCGGCTGCCGCGGCCCGCGCAGGATTCTCTAAAGTTCCTGCGTCGGCCATGTTGATACTGCGACGGCCGTGCGAGGTCACACTGGATGATGTCATCACTGTGTTGCCACAGGAAGAATCTACCGACATGGCCCTGGAATCCGAAAGATCTAAACCGGCATAAAGATCATCGGTTCCATAATCATCGTCAATGACGGGAGCTTGATCCAAGACCATCTCCGGAACATAGCCAGAGATTTCTGTCCCAGATACGGAAGGCAATCAAGATCGAAAGGATCGATCCGATCTAGTAGGGGATGAGACATCCTACTCTTCTGAGTCATACCCTTCAGGAAGAATTTATTGGTCGCCGTGCGAGTTTGACATACTCGAACAGACTTGATCTACACTCCCCACGGACGGCGCAAACTGTCGTCGGTTCAGATATCGATCTCAAGTCAACTAAGGTTCTTGAAAGAGGGAGATAGAAGACCTGCCAAGCAAGGCGAACAGCAATCAACGACGAACAGGGAGACACAGGGTTTTTATCCTGGTTTAGGCCTCTCGAAGGAGATAATAGCCCTACATCCAGCCTTTCTTTATATCAAAAAGGATTACAAGAGGGGGCTCGACGAGACGAACAGATCTCGGCGAGGTTCTGGGTGTACAGAAGGTAATGTGCGACAATGCGAAATCTCTTGGCCCCTCTACACGCCGTAGGGGCCCTGTTTATATAGTGTTGATGAACCGACCTACCGAGGGATAATCGGGCCAGGCTAACTACGAGATCTTAACGAACTCATACATGCCAAATACATCCCGAGGAAGATAAGGTATACTCCAATTCTTGGGGATCACGACATCTGTTCCAATCCGGAAAACTACGTCCGGGTCTTCACGTAGCCTTGCAGAAGTCTTGTTCGAGTCGGACTCAAACACGAATCCTAGGCCTTTACGCACCGTGCCAGCCAGGAAGCTGTTCGGTAGGATGCACATGGGCCTGATAGAACCTTCTAGGGAGCTGGGCCCCAGTAGGCTGTTCAATTGGGCCGTCAGGGAGTGGGCCATGGCAATGGGTCGTGATTTTATCCCCGACATGCCCCATGATGGGTCACTTGTTGCTTTCACAATGCGAGGGTAAATGTCAAGTAGCCAAATTCGTCTGTTGAGGTGATGTGCCCATTGGGCCGAAAGAAGCTGGATTTTGGTACTACCAATCCGTTCAGATTACAGGAGACATTGGCAAAACCAATCGGCTGGACATCTGATTCGATCGTAAAGCACTCGGGTGCTACTGTGGACTACATGGGCCCCGGGTATCCTCTAGAAGGCCCATAAGGGAACAGATGGGGGCCGATCCTAGTCGGCTGATTGGATAAAGACCACTTGGGCTACGGTTACTTGAGTACCAAGGAAGTTCCCGAGGATATGATCAAGCTACATGTAATTTGGAGATCAATACTTGCAAATCATGTAACGGCATAACAGAATTAGGTTCCATGAATCACGTGCTACCGTGTAACCCTATCTCCCCCTACACTATATAAAGGGAGGGGGTAGGGGCCATAGATATACGCGACATCGTAGAGCATACACTGCCATCATCTTGGTCACTTTACATCCCGCATCTTGATCAATCATAATCCCAGAGCACAGGAAGTAGGGTATTACCTCGGTGCTGAGGGCCCGAACCTGTATAAACCCGGTCTTGTGCTACCATCTGGTTTGGTTCTTGTTAATGCCCCCTCGTACAAATTCATTGCCGACGGTGACCCCGTAGTTAGTCACTAGTCGACAGTAGTTCATAATTGATTAGACGGGATTTTCTTCGTCCGTCTTGGACTTGAAGGAGATGACGGTGCACAGTCCCACGAAGGGACCGGTCGTCATGTTTCAACACGTAATTCGCTATTTTTATTGACGGCATTTCTTCGTCTTCATGTTGATGAAGATGATGGTGCACAACCCCGCGAAGGGGATTGGCCGTCATGTTTAGAATGTTATTTTACATGGAATTCGGCCACATCTTCGGCGTGATGGGGATGACGGTGCACAACCCCGCGCAGGGGACCGGCCGTTGTGTTTTTCATTCTTTCGACGATCGGTATTATTCTCGTTCGTCTGCGTGTTGATATAGATGACGGTGCAGAGTCCGTGAAGGGACCGGTCATCATATTTAGAACACATTAACCCCGTTGGTGGAGTAGAGGGGTGACGTGCACCAACGCCTGGGCATGCACGTCAAAGGATGGCAACATAACCCCGTTGTTGGAGTAGAGTGGCAGCGTGCGCCACGTTAACCCCGTTGTTGGAGTAAAGGGGCGACATGCACCCGCGCTGGGGTGTGCACGTCTAAGGATGGCAATGTTAACCCCATTGTTGGTGTAGAGGGACGGCGTGCACCACGTTAACCCCGTTGTTGGAGTAAAGGGGCGATATGCGTCACGTTTACCCTGTTGTTGGAACAAAGGGGCGGCATGCGCCCGCACCATGGCATGCATGTCAATGGATGATGACGTTAACCCCGTTGTTGGAGTAGAGGGGCGGCGTGAGCCCGCACAGGGGTATGCATGTCTCCGGCTTGATGTAGACGACGGTGCGCGACCCCACGAAGGGGATCGGCTGTCGTGTTAATAAGAACACATTTTTGTAGTCCTTTGGTCACCGTCTTCAAGTTGATGGAGACGACAGTGCACAATCCCATGAAAGGGATCGGCCATCGTTTTTATTCGACTCAGCGGAGACGACGATGCGCGACCTGTGAAGGGAATCGGCCATCGTTTTTATTTAACTCGCCAAGGCAACGGTGCACGGTTCTAAATAAGAACCGACCGTCGTGTGTTCATTCTTCATAGGCCAAGGTGGCGACGCAAACGTCGGGTCACGCTGCGGTCGAGTACGTATTGGCGACGGTGTTTAGTCGCGCACACACCAGTAGCAGCACTGCAGTGGCGACGGGGGCTAGGTCGCGCCGTGCACGCTACGAGCTAGGACCTATGGCGGCCGCGTTGAGCCCATGTTGATGACGATAAGGCCGTGGGCCGGTGGCAGTGCCACAGCGGCGGGGGCTAGGCTGCACCCGTGCGCCGAGCTAAGTGAGACCGCCAACAGCCGCATTATATTGAGTCTGCGTGGAGGAGGCAGTGCGCACCGGTCGTCCCTCGCCCACGGACGCGCAGCGCCGAGGCTCAACGTGGACGATCGTGCTCGGTCCCAATTAGGGAACCAACCGTCATGTTATTTAGAACACGTTTCTGTATTTCTTTGCTTGATGAAGACAACGGTGCCCAATTCCATTCAAAGGAACCGGCCGTCATATGTTCAGCTCGACGAAGGCGACAGTGCACGACCCCGTGAAGGGGATCGGCTGTCGTGTTATTTAACAGCGAAGGCAACGGTGCCAGTGGCCAGTTCCAAATGTGAAACGGGCGTCGATTTATTTAATTCGGCAGCAACGACGGTGCACGACCCACGAAGGGGAGTCGGCCGTCATTTTAGTCGTTTTATTCGACTTTCGAGGGGGCGTTCTGCCCACAACCAGCGTCGTGGCGACAGTTGCACGGGCGGCGTTGCTCACTCCCAGTGCCAATGTGGAAGGCACGGGGCGACGTTGCTCTCCCCTGACGTCGAATCATGGCGGTGCCCTCGCGGCACGCCGGCCACACGGAGACACTGCGCTGCCGTTGTTACACGGCGCACCCAGCAACACACGAGTATAGCATGCTGATTGCTCGTCAAGTCTGCATGCACAGCTCATATAAACATGTAAAAAGCACATATATGCATACATGTGGAAACATGGCATGTACGTAGTCTTTGATCAGCTCCACTCTGCACGTCCTAGCCGAGGAGTCCCGGATCACTCCCGGTGCACGTCCCTGTGTTCACGGCGAGGGTATGTGACGTATTCACCCCTTGGAAACACCTTCCAAGGTGGGACACTATCTTTGTACCATTGACCAAGAGGATCAAGACTGCAGGATACATAGTTGGATATCATCTCATACATCGAAGTCTTAAAATTTTATTACAAGATGTGACATGACGTCACCAAATAGTCTGAATGACCATAGGCCAAGTGCATATTAGTCTTACAATACTATCAGAGTAGTACGAAAATGCGGAAGTACAAAAACCAAAATCACACCAATTCGCTATGCCATCCTACACACGACCAGTGGAGATAGTGGAACCTACCTCGGCCTACTCTTCGTCCATGTACGAAGGATCATCATCCTCGTGGCATGCATACTCATCCTCGCCCTCTAACGGCTGCTCCAAGTCTAAAGGGATTTAAATGCGAGAGTCAGTGCATTGTCCTCACTAGCACTGGCGAGCCAAAAACCATCTAAATAATGCTTAAGAGTTGTATGTGGAGGATGAGGGTTCTTTTATTGCATAAAGCCAATTTTTTCAAATCAAAACCTATGACTTAGCTAGGAAGAATTTAAAGCAGAGGAAAGTCATATTTTGTTATTGCTTTATGATACTGAGGCAGTTTCTAGAAATCTGCTAAACTGAGCCACTTCAAACTTCATTCACAACAAGTACAACTACTTCCAGTTTATTGATACGGACAAACAGGATCGCCTTCTTGGTACCGTCGAACCAGGATTAGTTTCTTGGTACCGTCAGACCAGGATCGGTTTCTTGGTACCTTCGAACCAGGATCGGTTAATTTCTTGGTACCGTCGGACCAGGATCGGTTTCTTGGTACCGTCGGACCAGGATCGGTTTCGTGGTACCGTCGGACCAGCTTCACTACTTCTGGCTGCATCTAGCACCAGGCCAAACAACTTCTTTCTGGACGAGCAACTTAGCTTGTCCTACCACTAAACCTCTTCACACGACAAACAACTTAGTTTGTCAACATACTGAACTTCTCAACTTGACAAGCAACTTAGCTTGTCCAAACAATTTTCGATTACCAAGGTTATTGAGAGTATGTATGTTTGAGTCGGGGAAGTCTGATTCTCCGTTCAGGGTTCATAACCCAAAACATTAAATGAGACCTAAGCAAAGCTAAGCAGTTAATTACCAGACCTAAGGGGTCTAAACAATTTTATTCTATTTTCTAAACCAGGGTTATCAAGGTAAGTGATATCAATGGTTACCACAAGCAATTCAAGGAAGATTGATATGATCAAGGCAATATCAACATGGATAACAAATTCATTAAAGAACATGGCATGATACATCATGATTAACAATCTGGTCTCTAGGTTGAATCAGCATGCAAGGTGGTACTTCAAAAGTAAATACTTTAATAAAAACTGGGAAATTTAAGCATGCATGGTTAAGGTTTAACTCGTACTAGGGAAAGGAGTTGCTCTCCCTAATAAAAGTAACCCTTGATGTTATCCTGCACTAGGGAAGGTCCTAATCTTCCCTAATAAGGGCAAACATACTATAAGATAGAATTTGACTCGCCTTCGTTGTCGGATACGTAGTCGGGATCAACTGCGGGGTCCTCGGAGGTGTCAGGTAATCCTTCTATAGCTATTCGAGAATTGCAAGATTACAATAAGAGCCAAATAAAGAACATAGGTCATGATGCATGATGCTTATGATCGTAATCGAAATTGTCGGAACTTCCCGTATAGGCTATCCTAGTGGTAAGATTGTTAGGGTTCGTACTTATCGAGGAAATTCCATGAAATAGGGTTACTTCTCTGCCCTAAATAAAGATATGGTACATGAATGCCATGGTAAAGTAAGGACAAGATTAATCATGATTTGCCAAAGACGTATGATCATAATTGGTAGCATAACTATAATCCCAATATTAGCCAATAAGTAGAGAAAATAGGTTTTTAGCCAAGCAAGTCATCTCGAGTGATTTCACCAGGTAAAAGTATCTATCTTGGCTACTTTAGTTGCATGATCGAGTTGCTAGCTATAATAAAGTATTCTAACATAAAAGAAGCAACACAAGGTTCCATGTTTCCAATTCTACTTTTCTTATGAGAAAACAATATTATAAGTATCTTCTTCTTATGTTACTTTGCATGATTGAATTGCTGCATATTACTTTCTACTTTTATAATTATGTGCAAAGAAGCTTATTGGGTTTAGGAGATAACATCATATCTATTTCTTAATGTTGGGAACTAAATCTCACTTGTTTCTCTTAACCTAGATAGCTTAGCTTGAACCAAGTAAGCTAGAGAGGTCAAAGTGGTATTGTAGAGATTAATTCCATGTCTACACTTAGGTAGGTTTCTAGGTTATCATCTAGGGTAATTACTATTGTTGGGATGTACTCTCTATTTCTACCCAATAAATAATAGGGTGAACCCTAATTGCAAAACTTGGTATAATGTGAAGATACGAATTATCCTAAGTGGAGTATGTGACTAGACTTCTTCAATAGTCAACATGTGCCTCTAATTAATCTCCCTAATTAATCTGGGGTCATAGGGTTTTTCTTTAATAGTATTTGATTATAACTATTCACCTTAATAGGAATACAATAATTTATTCTAGAGAAATTCCTATGGTACTGTATGGGTGTATCATTTTTATAAATTCAAGCATGTCATGTAGAAGTCAACCTAATTTTTGTAGTCTTTCTAGAGGTGATTAACTATTTATTCTCTAACTTTTTTCACACTCTAGAAAAATAAGTAATACAGTACCCTATTGGCTTCTACCATTTTTATTATGTAGTATTATTACAGAAACACCAAATTTTATATTTTTCCTAAGTCCTAAACCTTCTGTTCAAGCTCACAGGAATTTGTTTACTATTTTATAAAATTTCCTAAGTGTCACAAGATAAAATGTTAAAGCTATTTTCATTTCAGAAAACTCTATGGTACTCTATAAGAGATATATTTTTCCTATGTTCTACAATACATCTAGTATGTATGTGGCAAGTTTGACAACCATTTGAGAATTATTTATTATTTCATTAAATTTTATTTGCACAGAAAGGTCACATTAAACAGGAATGAACCTAAAATAGAAAAGCTATGGTTTCTCCAAAGTTCTATATAGTACCACATGTGAGATATATTTTTCTTAGCATCAGTACTGTGTAATATACATACTCAAATTTTTCTTTGATTTATAAAGGTATCTAGCTATTTATTTGATAAATCATAGAGCTTTATGTTAAACATAGGAAATATACAACCTATAGACTTCTTGTATTTTTATTATTTGAATTTCCTACTGTAAGAGCATCCCCAGCAGGGGCATCAAATGAGCCGGCATTGCTACAGTAACGCGATTTTGATGCTGGCCTGCGCTGCTGCTTCTCTGCCCAGATTGCTTCCCACCGGCTGCATGCAAAATTTTTTGAAATACAGGCCAATTTGATTATCCTGCGGGGGATGCTCTAAGAATTTGTTTGACATTTTTCCTAGGTTCACAATAATATGTAATATTTATGTTCCAAATTTCATAGTCATTTCTAACTGTTTAAAGCTGCAACAAAAATAAAATGTATAGCTAGGTTAAGCTACAAAGGAAAATACACATTTTGGTAAATCTAAAGTCTCTCCAAAAATCCCTATAGAACTATATATGATACATATTTTTATTAGCTCTAGAACCACCCAAAGTATCTTCTATAATGTTTACAGAATTTTATTGGCCATTTTGTTATTTTAACTAATTTAGTTTGTAATTTCTGGAAGCCTTTGGAAAATAGAGAAAATCTGGAAAAATGGAGAAGAGCACACTGGGCTCGGCCCACATGGCTTCCCAGCCCACGGAGGCGCTCAGCGAGCCGCGCGCACGAGTGAGATGAGCATGGGGCCCACTGGTCAGTGACCCATCGCTTGGTTCAAAGGAAATCATCCGATTGAAATCGGACGGCTGCCGAATCGTCTTCAACCTCCCGCGGGTGGGCGAGCTCGAGGTGATACCGCGATTTTGCGAGACCGATTGCGAGTGCTATGGTTGATCGTTTCGCGTAATTCAAAGCCCGAAGTACTCATTGACTCATGGCGCTCCTATTGAGCCTAGTTTCAAGGTCTGGGATGGACTATCTAGGCGGCGCGGCGTGCGGGGGCGGAACCATGCTCGGGCATTGTGTAGGAGATGAAGCTAGAGACTTGCTACCGGGGTTATGAGGCATGAATAATATACAAGAGTGATAGTGGTGTCTCACCGTGCAGTTGGATGGCCTTGGTGTGGTTTGAGGCGTCGAGTAGACGTGCGAGCCGAGCAGGGGCAGTGGCGGCGGAGTAGGGATTCTTGGTGACCTGTGATATTCGAGGGACAAGATGAGGCAGAGAATTAGGTTAGATAGAGGGTAGCACCATGGCGAGAGGGCTCACGGCTAAGCTCACCAGGGACGGCCAGTTTGGGATTTCCCCCAAATCCCGACGAGCCCAAAGCTTCTTGGTTCGATTGCTCGGATTTGGAGCAACTAGAGAGGAAGAGGTGTTCTGTGGCGCGAGCTTATGATCCATTCTTGGCTATATTGCTCTAGCGACGAGAGTGGGCGGCTCGGTTGAGTAAAGGCAGGGCACGGTGCGGCTTTGGTTGCTCACTGGAACGGCTCTGTTCCTAGGGTTCTGAGGGGTTGTGCATGGGGTCTCTAGGAAGCTAGATCACCCATTGGGCATGCCGATTTGAGAGGGAGGCAAGCCGGCGGTTTCTTTGCCAAACCAGGGGCGTGGCTGTCTCCAATGGAATCACGGGGTGTAGGCGTGCGCGAGGGTCAATTGGGAGGTCCTCGACTCATTGAAGCAAGCTCAGGCACAGGGCTACGGCGGCAGAGGCAGAGGCAAGCTGCTACGGCCATGGCAGCAGGGCGGCGATGGTGGTTGGATGATAGACGCGGCACGGGGCCCACATGCCGCAAGCGACGCTAACAAGAGGACAAGGGGCATCTCTGCTGCCCATTGATAGCTTGCTCCATGCTCAGATCGATCAGAGAGGGAGAGAGATCAAAGAAGAGAGATGAGAGATGAATTACACCTAAGGTGCTTGATTAAATGCCCCAAAGAAGTTTCTCAGTTCCAATATTAGCTCCAATAGGTCAAGACCAACTCAATTGAGCTCCTAGAATTTTCTAGGATTTATCTCCTAAATTTTCCTAATTATTCATATGAGATATGTATTTAAGTCCATTACTTCATTCATGACAAATAAATCTTTTAACATGTTTCTAGCTAGGTTTCACTTACTACTTTATTACTCTAATTGTTGTCAAATTACTTAGCTCACTTTGCTAGGTTATCATATTAAATTCTTTTAGTACTACTCCCTCCGTCCAGAAATGATCTTCGTATTTGGCTGGTGCAGCGAAACCAAGACGGCTTGAATTCGCAGGGTGTTCATTTAAATCGTGTCTATCTGGTACCAATGACGCCTTGATTTTAGCCGCCTTCCCCGCGTCGCATGCATGGCAGCGTGCTGTGATTTTGCATGAGAGCCAGCGGTACATGCGGAGAGCCAAAGAGAAAGTGCCACGGATGCATTGCATGCACATGCAAATAACTGAAGGGGCACACACTAATCCTTTTCCATCAATACGCATGGGAAACGAAACAATGCGACTAGAGAAATGAGCACTAAATTCCAAATACGAAGATCAATTATGGACAAAACTAAAATCGTAATATGAAGATCATTCCTAGACGGAGGATCGAAGTAGTACCTTACAAATTTGAAATCAGTTATCCTAAAGCATACAAATGCTAGTATCAATAATTACTATATAAATAGTAGTCATGTGGAATCTAATGGACTAGATCATATTTTTGGCCAAAGTGTTTTGATCTTGATATTCATGATGAACTATTCATGCCTAAAATACATTTTGCCCTTTTTGCTAATTAGGGTTAACCACAATTGTACATTTATATATTTCTAACTGCATTTCCTAGCTAAGGTGACCACATAATACATAAAAGTATCACATTAAGCACATAGTAGTTTCTTAAAATTAGCTAGATTATTTTTGGGCTATTGTAGTAGGAGAGGTCGGGGCGGCTCGGCGGAAGAAGCCGGCTGCAGTGGAGATGCTCTCTCGCACGTAGGGGTGCTCGTCGATGGCGCGAGCTCCTCGGCCTGGCAAGCGGATGTGGGGGAGAGAGATGGGGAAAAGGATGGGGGTTAAACCACCTTTTTGTAGGCCGGGTGAGAGAGGAGAGAGGAGAGAGGAGAGAGACGAGACGAGAAGAGAAGAGAGAGGAGAGAGGAGAGAGACGAACAGAGAGAGGAGAGACGAGAGGAGAGAGGGGTGAGATTGCCCAAATCTCCCATTGTACTAGATAGAGGAGAGAGCAGAAAACAAGGGAACCGGCCCAAGGGCAACAATGGCAAATTTCTAGAATTTGAATTCAAATTTGAAACCAGATTTGGATTGGAGAATTAGATACTTGGTATGAAAATACCATGAAGTATTGAAATTCATGGTAGGATAGAAAGCAACAAGAGAAGGTAGGATAGACAATATTCATGGTATGAAAATACCATCAAGTATTGAAATTCTTTTTATAAATTAGTTTCAAATTAACATCTCTTAGTTGTTTTAATAATATTTGTTTTTGAAGATATTATTTCAAAACTGAAAAGGTTAGTTATGTGCACCAAATCATATACCTATATGTATATGTTCATGCAAAAGCTAGTTTTTAAGATCGTATAGGGCTTAAAGCTTCGGAATGCTTAATCAAAAGCAAACACTATTCATGGTACAATAACACATGAATAAGATTAATGTGATACGAAAACATTTTCTAATAAATATATACACTTATGAGTACAAACATTCAATCAGAGCAAATAATTTATAATATAAGATATTTGAGCACTATTCATATTTTGGTATTATGCAAATATGAAAGGAACCTATTTAAAGTATTTTAGAATCCAAGTGAATTAATAAAACTAACACATTTTCACAAGGATGCATATATTCAACTATACACATGATTTGCTAAAAAAAGGGTTTGAAAATAGACCATGCCATTTATTAGCACTTCAAACATGCTCTAAAAAATATGAGCTTTGCACAAGGCATAAAGTTTGAATTAATAATATGGAAGTGAACAGGGTGAGGTTAGATATTTAAATACAAGCTTCTAAATCATTAAATGAATTCCTAGAAAAATCTAGGATTTCTATTATTTGAAAATGCTAGGAGAGTAGAGAAAAAGGTTTCTAAAAAGAATAAACCCAAGTGGTAGAGAGTTTGTCATAAGGTGGCTTTTGAAAATCCCTAGAGTGAAAAGGTGAAGAGTTGGCACACACAAATCTAGGATTATTCTATATCTAGCCAAATAGATGAGAATTTGTAAAGGAAAATGATTTATATTTAATATATTGTAGATTTTCCATCCAAATTGATTTGGTGATTAAAATATAGGATCGTGTCATTCTCCGTTAGAAAATAGGCATTTTAACGATGCAAACAAACCATGGGGTTTTCGAATAAAATATACAAATCTGAAATTTGTTTATTTGAGAACTTGCATAAGACATTTGGTCAAGAGATTTTAAAAGGTGGGGCTGGAAACAAATCCAACACAAAAAGGATTTTAATCTGCACAAGAAATCATGGCCTAGCTTTGGCTCCAAATATTTTGAAAGGAAATAAGTTGTGATGACACTTAGCTCTAAAGCAAATACTCAAAAAGGTTTAAAAACATAATTTGTACCAACAAGATTTTCTTTAAGTAATAAAATTGAACATATTTTGAATAGAGGGCACTCCAACGAGTTTACGATTGAGAGGTTTCAAATCGCGAGCTTGGAAAGTATAATTGTCTATTTATCAAAGGGTTACTTTTACAGCAATGCATGTTCTTAGGACTTAGGAGCCTTCACTTGTTATCATCGTTGTTTCCGTTCTGGTTGTGACCATGTTCTCTAGTCTAAATATGATATCTAGGGATCTTGCATATTGCTGATGCTGGCCAACGGAGTTTTTTGCATACCAAATAAATCACGAGCATCATTCAACTTATAATTATGAAATTGCAAAGTCTTGCATTAGTCATAATGTAGGTTTAATGAATTTTACACTTTTGATTAATATTACTGCATGTATCATGTGGTTCGGTGCACTCTAATGTTTGGTAATCATGAAAGCATGGTATACTGTCGGATATGTGGAGTTTTCCAAGAGTCCTTCATCATAAGGATGGTTCAGTGATATGTATTTCAGTCTTACAAATGTAACGGTAAAATATTTCCTAAAATTGATATGCATTACCTTTGGTTTTAATTTGCCCATACTTCTTTATCTCACTAGTGAATTTCATACAGTCGGCATCTATCAACAACTCATCAGGCGCTGGAAAAAAGAAGCAGGCTATTATACTTCCTGAAGAGGATGTGGCTATCGAGAGGATAACTCAGTTGATTCCTAGCCATTTTCAGCTCAAAGAGGACCAAAGTAGTACACCTAGGAGTTCTTCACAGCTAGCAGTTCCGCAACTAACAAGAACATGGTTGTGATCTGGGAGAAGAACACTTTGTATGACTACCTACTTTAGAATTGTGATCTGGGAGAAAAACTCCTGTCTAAGCAGGGGCGCCTGGTGCTAGTGCTGGGAGAATGGACCGGGCCAGGTGGGCTGGCATGGGCATGGCCCGATTTTTCAAGCCCGCGGCCGGCACGGCACGATTTTTGATGAGTCGGGCCGGCATGGCCCGAAACGGTGTTCTGGGCCGGGCCTGAAAACCAGGCACGGCGTGCCGCCCGGCCCGGCCCGAATAGAGGCACGGGTCAGTTTTTTACATTTTGTGTGGTTTTCCATTACTCAGATCAATTTCTGTTCAATAAGAAAGTTGTAGATAATGTCGAGACGCATCTTTTTCATGTAGACAAGTTTTTCATTTGAGCAATTTATGAATTTATAAAAAATATTTTGTCGCTGCCAGCTTTCGGGCCGACTGCACCATCCTCGGTAATTTGCCATTTTCAAGGTCTTATGCTGCTCGGATGAATTTGGGTTGAACACGAAAGTTGTAGATAATTTGGAGACGCATCTTTTTTGTATGGACAACCTTTTCATTTGATCAACGTATGAATTTCTAAAAAATCATTTTGTCCGCTGTTTTCTTACTCGGGCCGTGCTCGGGCTGGCCCGGCCCGAAGCCGGCCTGCCGTGCTTTTGGGCCATGCCGGGCCTAGATTTTGGCACTCTGTGCTGGCCCGGCATGGCCCGAAGTGAAGACCGTGCCGTGCCGGCCAGTTTTGCACCGGCCCGAGGCACGGCGGGCCCGGGCCGGGCCGGCACGGCACGGCCCAATTCCCACCACTACCTGGTGCTGGTCAACTCGGTGCTAACATCTATGTTGGTCTACCACTTGATGGTCTTTCCATTGGACAATTGGGCTATCAAAAAGATTGACAGGTTGAGGAGGGCCTTCCTCTGGAAAGGAGAAGAGGTCTGCCATGGCGCAAATTGCCTGGTAAACTGGAGAAAGGTCTGTAGGCCAAAATGCTTAGGGGGGCTTGGAATTAAAGATATCGGCTTTGCTCCCGCGCGGGCGCCTGCGTTCGCGGGCTCGCGCAGGTGCTGCCGCGCGCTCACCGCCGACGTCGCTGCTGCGCCGCCGCCGCCCGCCGAGGACGCTGCTCGCACCACCACGGCAGGCCTCTTCTCCCCACGTCTCGCCGGCGCCGACCCCGTCGCCACCCCGGACATCTCCTCCTACGGCCGGCCCGACCTCCCGCCGTCCGCCAACGTGCTGACCTGTTGCCCGCCGCCGCCGTCTGCCGCCCGCCGCCGTTCTAGAGTTTTTTTTCACTTTTTTTATACTGTTTTTTCAGTACTTCCGTACGGTGAAATTTATATACAATCGTACTGAAAAAAGGATCGTCTACACGAAATGCAAAACGCAGGGGCCTGCGTTCTAGTTGGTCTCTAAAGATATAGAGTGCTTTGGTCGAGGACTGAGGCTACGGACGTTGTGGCAGGAGTGGAGCGAGGTGGACAGGCCATGGAAGGCAATGAGCATCAACCGGCCGGCCACGGATAGGACCCTCTTTAGGGCAGCAACGGCTCTACAGATAGGGGATGGAATGAGGGCTTCCTTCTGGCACTCTCCGTGGATTCAAGGCCGCACGCCTTCCGAGGTGGCACCACTTTGCTACAAGCTCATTAGGGGCCGCGGCCTAACAATGAAAGAGGCAGTGACAGGTGATAGATGGATTCTGCAGCTGAGAAACATCTCAAATCGTACACAGCTGCAGGAATATGTCAACCTTTGGGTTGCCCTGAAGGGCATAAACCTCACGGCACAAACTAGGGACTTGTACTCTACAGCCTCGGCTTACCAACTACAATTCCAGGGTTCGGTGAGGGACCATAAGTACGACAGGATTTGGAGAGCAAGGGTACAACCAAAGTGTCGTTTTTTCTTCTGGACCGCCATCCAGGGGAAGTTGTGGACGGCGGATCAGCTGACCGCGCGCGGGTGGCCTTCACAGGACTTTTGCTCGCTTTGGGGACTAGCCCAGGAGACGCACCTCCACCTCTTTTGGGAGTGTCCGTACGCAAGGCAGGTGTGGCATCTGCTCCAACCGAGAATCCCCCTGACGATCGTCACCACGCCAGTCATCCCCTCCTTAGGAGACTGGTGGGACGAAATCAAGGGAGGGAATCGTGCAAGAAGGTTAGTAGACGGATACCTAATCTCCGCCTGCTGGAACATTTGGAAGGAGAGAAATGCGAGGACTTTTAACCAAATTCCCAGTTGGCCGGTAGACGTGGTAGATAAAATTGTAGAGGACATGTCGATCCAATAACCAGGTAGTGTGTGTGCCCTTCGTCTGGGTACGCCTTGTTGTGTTGCCATGCGTGCTATCTCTCTGTGCATAAATGGCGACTGTTGTATACTTTGAACTTATTCTCTCTCTTGAATGAAATGGCATCTCGCCAAATTGTTCAAAAAAAAAAGAATTGTGATGGAAATTAAGCATAGGATGAGAGGAGAGTTTAAAAAGATGTTAAGAATTGTGAAGAGCTGTTGTAATATTAGCTAAGCATTTTCTGGATTGTAAGGTTTACTTGGTGCATAGTAAAAGCTCTGAAATTATGCAATGAAATCTTATTCTTGAATTTATTATGAGCTGTATGGTTAACCACGAGAACACGCTTGAATTTAAAAGTTCCATTGTTGGTCCATTTTTTTTTTGTTCCATTAAATAAAGGTGGAACATGGATCCATGTTTTTGCATCTCATATGATCTATAAAAACAATGAATCCAATAAAGCATCTCATACATGTATCCTCCTCAGGCACCAATTGCATCGATGAAGAATGTTTCTAATCTCTAATTTTGAATCCCCATGAAGAAAGTTTTTCAGCTTGAAAAGCGTAAGTATAAGATCTCAACAACTTCTAAGATTCACCTGCTCTGTACTACAATCTGAAGGAGAAAGGATCAAAGGAAGGGTCAAAGAAAAAAAATCATGTTTATTTACTCACATCAAGAATACTGCATGGATTTCAACAATTTTCAGCATACCTGTAGATATTTCATATGGTTTTAGCAGATCAGATTTCAATAAAATGTGCTCCTCTTTACCAATGACATTTCACTTATTACTTAATTTTTTTGTTGACGCCTGAACTTTTTATAATTAAGCTGGGGGCTACAAAATAGTTCAGCTTACAATGTTTGTGGGAAGAGAGGGGGAGGAGAGGGAAGGGACCAAACTAACGGATTACAAGGGTGCGTGAGAGCCCAGTTTGTCCGCCCACCCTGTTATAACACAACGGTGGGCTCCAAGGTTTCCTCCTCACCGCAGGTAGCGCAACATGGGTTGTCGACGATGTTCCGATGGTGGAGATGAGCATGAGGTTATTAATGCATTTATTAAGGAAATTGGCAAAAAGGATTGCAAAACTGAAGTCTAAGAAACTTGGATAAGGCATACTCTGGAGGTCGGCGTATGATATTGGTATTTGATCAAAACTTTTCAAGAATTTAATAGACTGCCAGGAGCTTCCTGCATACATCTTGTGGTGCCGATAGAGAATTCCAAGATTAGAGGGGATTGCATGCGACTGCTGGCTTGAAGATAGTACTAGTGTCCATTTATGTACAGTTTCAGAAGACATATCATCTGATAGTTGCAATGCAATACCTGTGCGAGCAGAAAGTTATTGTCAGATAGCCACATCATGTGGTGCATACTTATCAGACAGGAAGTTAAATTACAGTAAGTGCTCCAGTTGATTAAAATTTAAAATGATATGGGTTTCAATTTCTTTATTTAGAGGAATAATTTGGGGGCATGTCCGAATATATTAGGTGACTTGTTGAAATAAGAAGAATGCACAATTGTAACAGCCCAACTTTCAGGCACTTTGAAGAAACCATATTCTTCACACATTCTCAGTATTGCTGTGCAAAATTTTGGAAATATCATTGAATACACAACATACATCTGAAATTCTCAAGGATACAGATTCTTCATAGCTCAATTCAAACTGAAATCCCAAACTGCATCCCAAATTGGCCTACAACACAACAGCTCTTTAGCTCTACACACTTGGCCTCCGTCATTGGTGCCGGCGGCGCGCGTGCACCCGCACTGCCGGAAGCTCTTGGCGCGCGTGCAACGGTGGGAGCTTGACGTGGCGGCGGCGCCGGCCTCGCCGGGATGGCCAACGCTCACTGTGCACCATGGCAGCATCCCGCGCAGGAGGAGAGGGTCGACCTTGGCGGCGGCGACGCAGCACGGGACGGGGCACCCCGAAGGACACGAGCAGGTCGTGCTTGCACTGCCCTAGCGTCAGCAGCGACTCCCAGCACCCGCCTGAGTCCGAGCTCGGCTCGCCGGAGTAGGATGGGATGGAGGAGATCGCGATGGCCTGGGGATGGAGGAGGCGGCGGCGGGAGGTTGACTGGAGAGTCGCCGAAAGAAGGTGCTCTAGGCATGTCTAATGCTACTTTGGAACATCCTTTATCTTATTTCTATATATTGCTATAATGTTTTAAAGATAAAACTAGCTGAGTGGTCCGCGCAATTGCACGACAAGCTTTTTATTTAGATGGTTGAAAATACATATATGTTAATATTTCTTTGATTATAAAATAAGGTGTTCTTCAAAGTAAAAGTTTGACCATAAATTATTACTGTAATTTATTTATAAAATCAAATAAACATATATTTGGAAGTATCTTTTGAGACATGTGTGTGTGACTTGAATAGATAAAGTTTGTGCAAATGCACAGAGCAAATTGATCAGCACATTTGCGTGGTTAGACTTATTTTATATTATTTTTATACAAGTTTTTTTAGTTGATATTAGCTTTTTCTAGTTCTTATTAAGAGCTTATTATTTTAAAACTCCTTTTATAGTTCTTGTTTTCTAAGACTATGCTTTTAGTTCTTATCTGATATGTACTCCTTTTCGAGTTCATTTAACACGGAATGATTTTCTATTTTATTTATCTCTATATTTTGTTGTAGTCAATATTGTCTATTTTTTAATCTAAACTTTAATCTAAATTGTTATATATCGGGCTCATAATAATTGATGGTGAAGATTATTTCTTTTCTCCCCGATTAACTTTTTATTTTTCTGTGTATTTTAGGATTACTTGATCCAACAAGAAAGTAAGAATTCTTTATTTTAGTTGCTATTAGCTTTTTGTAGTCTCGTTGTTAAGGACGTTTTCTAGTTCTTATTAGATACATATTTGTTTCAAGACTTGTCATGAAGACTATGCTTTTAGTTTTTATATTTTGATATATAATCTTTTTTAGTTCTTTTTTTACACGGAAACATTTTCTATTTTATTTATCTCTATATTTTATTGTAGTCAATATGGACTATATTTTTAAATCTAGACCGTTGTAATTTAATTAGGCAAACAATAATTAATGTTCTAGATTATTTGTTCGAATATAAACGGTTCTATTTTAGATTCACAATAATTGATGGTGCAGATTATTTATTTTCTCTCCGGTTAACTTACAATTTTCTAGTATTTTGGGATTACTTGATCTACAAATAAAGTAAGGAATTCTTGGATTATTCTAGCTAATATTAGTTTTCCGACGTCGCGCGTGCTCCTACGCGCGCTGCTCGCACCACGTGGTGGGCTAAAACGAAGCGGGCGTTGGTAATTTCGGCAGCATGCCTCACATACTAGGCAAATGGTTATGGCGGCACCACAATATATTTTTCAGGAATTCCTAGGAACGGGATCCCTCCCTCCCCCATGCGACACGTGTCCACTCACCCCCCTCGCCCGCACGCGCTCCCCTTCACCTGCGCCCAGCTCCCTTCGCCGCGCGCGAGCTGTGCAGAGAAGGAGGAGGAGGAAGGAGGAGGCCTACCTCGACGCAATATGGACTATTTTTAAATCTAGACCGTTGTAATTTAATTAGGCAAACAATAGTTAATGTTCTAGATGGTTTCTTCTAATATAAACGGTTCTATTTTAGATTCACAATAATTTATGGTGCAGATTATTTATTTTCTCTCTGGTTAACTTACAATTTTCTAGTATTTTGGGATTACTTGATCTACAAATAAAGTAAGGAATTCTTGGATTATTCTAGCTAATATTAGTTTTTCGGAAACTCTCCTATACTGACGTCCGACGGAGTCGGACGCTCGCTCATGCTCCGAAGTCGCGCGTGCTCCTACGCGCGCTGCTCGCACTACAATATATATATTTTTTCCCTTTTTATCTCCATGCTGTTGTGCAAACGCGATGCTTGCTTGCGCCATTTCTTTTTGCCGCTTGCTATCTAGCCCGTAGAAAGGGAGATATGCGAGCGTAGCAGCGGCTGCCACTCACCACCGCTCGCCGGTCTTGCCGGCGCTACGGCTCCAGTGCATTTACTCGTTTTTTAATCTCTGATTCTCTCTCTACTCTTATCCATCTCTCTATTCACCGAAATGTGAGTTTTTCAACATTTGGCTACCAGATCCGCCGACCACAGGTTGGGGACTCGTCGGATCTAGAGAAGAAGAGGAGGTAGAAGGGAGACTCATCCATGTTTTTGTTGTAAAACTTAGGCATGTAAGTAAATAAATAAACTTGGGTTTTACTTGCAAAAACTTGGCTTTTTATTGCTAAAACTTGATGTTTGTGTCCTCTTAATTTTTTTTGGCACATGGAAGAACTTGGTTTTGTTTCACATAAAACCTAGGTTTTATCCAGAGAACTTGGTTTCCAGTGTAAACTGTTGTAGTTTTTTGTTAGCCTTCATCATGTCGAACTTCAGTTTGTACGTTTAAAAACTTCGTTTTGTACGGGTCAAACTTGTGTTTTCATGTTGTAAAACTTGGTATTTACTACTGTTAAACTTTGATTCTATGTGTAAAACTTCGCTTTACACGGGTCAAACCTGACTTTAAATTGAGTAAAACTTGGGTTTTTATGCGGTCAAATTTGGTTTTCATCAATATATTGTCAAGTTTTCCATAGTTATTTTTTAGGTTTTCTGGCTGATATTGGACGTCCGATTTGAGGCGTTTCCCTTAGTTTATACTCTTTTCGAGTTCTTTTTAACATGGAATCATTTTCTATTTTTGTATATCTCTATATTTTGTTGTAGTCAACATGAACTATTTTTAAAATCTAAACCATTATAATTTAGGTTAACAATAATTAATTGATGTTGTATATTCTTTCTTTTAATCTAAACCGCTATAATTCGGGCCCACAATAATTAATTGTGTAGATTATTTCTTTTCTCTTTGATTAACTTATGATTTTCTAGTATTTTAGGATTATTTGATCTACCAAGAAAGTAAGAATTTTTTGTAGTATTGACATGAAAAGTGCAATTTCATCTCGCATGATCAGGAAAGAAAACTAAGAGCCAGGTTTGATTAGGCAAGAAAGCAATGAATCGATTTCACTTGTCATGATCAGAAGATTCGACGACCTGGCTTGATTAGATCGGGAAGATTTGAGTATATAATGCAATCACGTACCTCTTTTGTGTACATATAGAGATATATGAACATATAAAAAGCCGGATTCTGTTTTTGCGGACTCTAATTTTACTACATATATACTGATGTGGAGTATATAGAGGTGTGGAATCGGATTGCTAATCCTAGCACGTCCCAACCCAGCGAGGAGGAGGACGAAGATCATGGCGAGGTCCAGCCACTTGGAGTGGCTCAGGCTCAGCCCCATCATCTGCGTGATGATGTACTCGCCCGTCAGCTTCGGCTGCCCCGGCATCATCGGCTCGAACTCCAGCCCGATCAGGTCGTTCTTGTACGCGCCCTGCCACCAATTAAGTGGAACCACCCCTTAAATGAAACCATCCCGTTAATTTTTTAAAATACACTAAGAAATCCTACATTGATCAGTGAGAGAAAATATCAATTACTGTGGGTCCTAAATGTAATGGTTTAGATAAAAAACTACTCCATAATAATAAAAATAACAGTTTTGCTTAAACCCAGTCGCCTGGGTCACACTACGAGGGAAAGGGCCTTTAGTCCCGGTTGGCAACTGGCTTTAGTCCCGGTTGCCAAACCGGGACAACTTTTAGAGACTGAAGGTTCCCGGTTTTGTTCAACCGGGACACAAATGTTAACACGGTGTAGAAAATATCTAAAAAATATGGCAAACTCAAGACTCGAACCTCCTGCCACCACGTGACTCCGTACTCACCCTTCTAACCAACCCACCCAACCACGCGTATTTACTAGACTAGGATATGCATTCCTTTTGAACTATGCTGGAACGAGGCTTCAGTCTCGGTAAGCTTCAGTCCCGGTTCATGTTACTAACCTGGACTAATTTGTGCCTGTGCCAGCTGGCATGTACCCATCTACCAAAGCGCTCTTCTATCCCGGTTTGTGACATAAACCGAGACTAATGTGGACGAAAAATCATACTTTTGGCCTAGTAGCTATGAACCAGGACTGATGCCACTATCAATCCGGGTTTGTAGATTACTGGGACTGATGTGCCGGTATAGAAGGCCCGTTCCCTAGTAGTGCCGGATTCTATTTTTTGCGGACTCCTACTACATATATACTGATATGGAGTATATAGAAGTGGAATCGGATTGCTAAATGCTAATCGTAGCACGTGCCAACCCATACATGTTGATGTGCACATGGACTTTAAATAAGTCTTCAACATGAATTAGAATTAATCTAGACCGTTATATAATCTGGTCCCACCATTATTCTGATGGTTGAAATAATCTAGATGATGTGGACTCATGTGATGGCTCCTTTTCCTCCTCCTTTATATATATAAAATAAAATAGATAGATAGATGAGGGCCAAAGAAGGATAGCATTAGGCATTCCCTTAGTGTTTTGGAGGAAGCTTCATGGCTGCCTGTGAGTGTTCTTGCTCGAGGCTTGTTTGGTAGCCAAATTCTAGCACTACTAAAAAACTAGGCTTTCATACACACATCAGTACTGATTGGATTGGAACCAGTATTGTTAGTGGCAACAGTACCTGTTCATAGCTTCAATACCGATTGGAGTCAATAGTAATGATTTCTTTCGCATGCAGATAACGAACCGATACTGATGGGGACTCATCAAAACGATTCTTATCATGAACCGGTACTAATACCTCGTTTATAAAAAAGGCAAAAAGGCATGCATGTACTAGTTATAGCAAAGCGCGTGGGTGGGTGAATTGGCTACAAGATTGAGGCGTTGGTCACGAGAAGTTAATAGTTGCTGGATTCGAGTCTTGCTTCTTCCAATAATTCAAAACCATTTTAAGCGCAAGCTAGGGCCTTCTCAGTATCAGTTGATTGAACCGGTATTAATGCCTAATAGGCATCAGCCCCAGATGGAGGGTACCGGTTCAAAAAACAAATATATATAAGGGCCCTTACTATCCGGTATTAAAGGCCATTTGTGTAGTATAGTGCACTCTTGTTTGAAGTATTCCCTTCATCAATTAAGATACCTAATTATCCTACAATAATTAGTGTGTGTGTGCGGGCGCGATGATGTGTTTATGTGAAGACAACAAGGTTAGTTAGCAATGGTTCCCACGAAAGGCTAACGCACAACGACCTTCCCTCCCCCAGCGGCGGCGGCGGCAGTGACGCGGCCGGCTTGCCCTGCCACTGGTGGGCGGTCTTCGATGCCCCCGTTGGTCCTAGTAGTCAAGCTAGACGGCAGGCCGGTGGTTTATCTCTTTTCTTCTTCTTCTTGCAGCCTCTCCAGATCTAGGCTTCAGTAGGGATTTTGGTGGCGGCTTCATCGACTGGTGGTGGCCGACGAGTGTGGTGGAGGGTAGGGGAGGTGGCGCTCTCCTTCTCATCTCCTACGTCCACTTCGATAGGAGCCATCAGTGGCGGTTGGCCAGGCGGGAGCGCCGATGGCTTCCTCCTCCACATCCACCCCTGGTCTGGTGTCACTCCTCCCTAGATGGTGGCAGGTGGTGGCAAGCGTGTGCTCTTGCAAATTGTTGGTGCGGTGGCAATGGGTTACGCGGGCCCAATGGTATGACTGGATCCAACTCACTTGTTTCGCCTCTTCATCGATGGTTCGCGTTGGGGAACCCATTGGGTTAGTGCAGCGGATGGCTACTGAGTTTTCTGGCAAGGCATGGTTTTGGCGGATGGCGCACTTGCATCGTTGGTGTTGGTTCTTCCTCTTTGTGCACCGGTGCCGGTGTTTTCCCGGTTCTATTATTTTCGTTCCTGTTCCAAGCCTTCGGGCTTGGGGAATGTGGAGTAGAGAGTGGGTCTTCTGCTATTTTCAGCGGCATTGTTTCGTCACCGGAGATGGCAAAGGTGCCCAAGCATCGGCACCGCTATTGTGGGCAAGTAGCTGGCTATGCCAGGCTATTTTGTTTTGTTTGGTTGATGCTTTTTTTTGTGTTGGCAGCATGCTGAGTGCTATTCTGGTCCTATCGATGGTTGTCCATGTGTTATGGTTGTGGTTTAGAGTTGTAAGTCTAGATTCTATTATGTTGCAGAGCATGAGTTGGTTGTCTGATGTACGAGAGTTCTTGTAATCTGGTCTTTTATTGGATTGAATGCAGTGTTCCTAAAAAGGTTAGTTAATTAAGAGAATTGTTTAACTATCTTTATGTTTCAGTACTAATTGGTTAGATAAGATTATTGATTAACTGTCATGATGATACTATTTATTAACTTACGCTTGAGCAGCAAATACGAAGTTAGACTATTTAGAATGTAAACACCTCAAAGATGTTGTACAATGTGGACTTAGTGGTTTTCTATGTAGGAGTTTGAGTGCGAAGGAAATTTAGCGGTTTGCTAGCTGAAGTATGTGGACAAATCTTGGCCAGCCGTGAAGTGTGAAGAATTTTGAGTCCTAAGTGTATCATTATAAGATAGATGCAATTTTTTTATGAGATATTGGGAAACCCTAGAAGCAGGTTCTCATAGGTCACAAAAGCAGGGAGGGGGTGCCTCCCTAGTGCTTCTTAGTAGTAGTTGGATGAGGGTTGGGTGAGTTTGTTATGCGCTTATGAATGCTTTGTCCAACATGGTGTGTCTTTGTAATACCCCATAAGGGTTGCCTCCCTAGTGGTTCTTAGTAGTAGCTTAGCTCATGAAATTGTTAGCCACGTTTTGGCTAGCTTTGGACGGTTTTCCATATTTTTTAATGCAAAATTTATCTAAGTGTAGGCGTGTGGCAAATTATGGCAAGACACACTTTGTCATGGCATTGAATGAAATAAATTCCTAACTTCGTCAAACTTGAGTAAGCTTAGTTATGTCAAAGTGTGCCATGGTTCATCTTCAAACCAAATAGTCCGTAAATATTTATTCCAAGTCATGGGTTATTACTTATTACCATTGGATAATTTTGGTCATATTCTACCCATGGACATACCCATAGATTGAGTATCTAGTTCACGTCCATTAGTGAGGTGATTTTTCTTTGCGCATTCTTTTTTACCGTTCCTGGTCTCTACTCCTCCTTAACTGGCCATTTAAGTTCCTCTTCTACAGAAAAGCTCTTAATAATTAATACAATTTATATTAATTTAGATTTTTTGTGATATAGTCTTTGTGGTATTAGGTTAGCCCAAGCTTAATTTTAATCCTGGATCCACCACTAGTTATTACCATTGATAATCTTGGTCATATTGTACTTGCCCATAGATTGAGTGTCTAGTTCACGTCCACCGGGTATTCGACAGTTTTTCTGCATGGACTTCCCTTGTGATTTTGGCCATCTCAAGGAGCATCAGGTGATAAAGCACCATATATATTAACTCCTTGAGAGGAAATTGGCCCCCATTCACCCCACTAGTCGTCGCCTATATTACGCTAAAGCATAATATATATGAGAGTAAAATGCAGAGAGCGAATAATTGAAAAGTGGATGAATAGTAATGCGAATAAAAAAGTTTGAGGGTAGGGTTGGATAAGACCTTGAGCACTACACTCCAGATGTTTCCAGGAGCATTTCGGATGTTGTCGGCAAGATTAGATCCACCGCTAGCCACACCCACCAAGTCTCAATTCGCTAGCCTCAACCATGAAAATTGGATCAACATCAAGAAACGACATAAAGGCTTCAAGTATCGTCGCGAGGACAAGCAACAGTAGAAGAAAGCCACCGCCAACGAGGAAGAAAGAGCTCTATGAAGGCTTGCTAGTGGTCGCCACCATTATCACCATAGCATGCCTATCACCGTGGTGGCTCACGACGAAGACACGGTCGTCAAACCACCAGTAGCTTGAAGGTCACCGACGGCGCGAGTGGCAGATCAATCCTCTATGGGCATCTTCAATGCTACACCTAAAACTCCCCTATCTTATCACTATCAATGTTCTAAATAGTCGGCGATAGCGGCCGCTCTCTTCGGATATCGCGGCTAGAAAGCAGCGGTGCTAGGAGAGAGCACTTTCGCCGCTACGATTTGAGCGGCGCTATTAGCGGCTGCTAGCCGGATATATCCGCTAAATGGGCCAACAAATAGCGGCAGCTAAATTAGCTCGCGGAACTGAAATCAAGCGCGGCATCTCCAAATTCCGAATAGCGCGGGCGCGGTCCAAATTTCCTTGTCCTAGGCATTTCGTTCTCAGTTGCTAACCCAGTAACCCTAGGTCATTTCCCTATCCTGCTCTCCCTCAAAAAGGAGGTGGCGTGGCTAGTGCTTCAACCTGCGGCGACGGTGAGGGCTGAGACCGGGGCCAAGGAAGACTACCCGCTTCCTATCCCTACTCCTCCTCGGTCCTTGCTCTCCCCCAAAAAGTAGGCGGCGTCAAGGCCTTCAACTTCAACCAGCGGCGGCTGAGACCGAAGGCGAGGAAGACCACCCGCTTCCCATCCCCATTCCCCACTCCTCAGTTCTTCGCCTTCCTCTCCCCCAAGCAGCAGCGGCGGTAGTGGCGGACTGGCAACTCACCATGTCTCAGCAAGAGCAGAAAACAGGCATGTTTTCTTCTCCTCTCCTCGATAGATTCAAATGTTCATACTGTGGATTTTTAAGATTTGGTTGATCTTGTGTGGCTATGTTGGGCTGTTGGTAAGCACCTAGGAGAGTAGGACTGCAGGACAGAGAGACAAATTGTCAAATTTTCTTTTTCCTATGTGCAATTAGTGAATGAAATTGAGAATTTGAGATAGTAAATTAGTAATATAGTATCCATTGATGTGGACTGCAGCTGCGATTAGCAAGTGCATATGTTTTGTGTAAATCTGAAATGTACATGCTATGTGCATATATTTTGTGAAAATAAAACAGAGGTTCTATTTACAGCATTTCATTTCATCATTTGCCTAATATAGTAATATGTTACATTTTGTGTTTGCAACTTGCATAGGTAACCCATCAAGTGCCGCCTCTGCCTCCGTAGCAAATGCAGCACCATCACAAGCTGTTATCAACTTAGATGACCCTGCATGGGCTCATTGTTTTTTGCCTAGATTTCACCAAGAAGCATTGGCTGAAGTGCAAGTATTGTGACAAGCTTTGCAAAGCTGGGATTACAAGAATTAAGTATCATCTTGCTGGCATTAAAGGCTTCAATGTTAAAAAGTGTTCGAAAGTTCCAACTCCAGTGAAGGAAGAGATGATTGCTTTCTTACAAAGAAGACAGAAGAAAAGGATCATAAAGCCAAGGAAAAGCAAGGACAGAGATGAAATTGACCTAGATAACTCAGAAGATGATAGTTGTGGTGAAGAAGATTTGGATCATGGGAATGAAGTTCTTCTGCAGAAGCCAAAGCCAACAAAAGGATCCAGTAGCTCCAGATCTGTGGCAGGTGATGGCACTATTGAGAAATTCTACAAGCCTCCTTTTATAGAAGAGTCAGTTCAGATGATGCAAAAAGGAATTAACTTCCGCAATAAGGTTCAAACAATATTGACAACTCAGAAAAGAGAAGAGAAAAGGGATAGAGCTTGTTAGTACATATGACAGTTTTTCTACGAAGCTAGCATTGCACACAACACAGTCACCTTTCCTAGCTTTGCCCATATGCTTGAGGCCATTGGAAAATTTGGCAAAGGTTTGAGAGGGCCTAGTCCTTATGAGATGAGTGGACCTTTCTTGCAGAAAAGAAAGAAAAAGGTGCTTGATGGTTTCAAGAACCACAAGGAATCATTGGAGCTCACAGGATGTACACTTATGACAGATGCATGGATAGATAGAAAGGGTAGAGGATTAATGAATTTAGTTGTGCACAGTGCTCATGGGGTTTGCTTCGTGGATTCAGTGGACTACTCAGGTGAGAGGAAAGATGGCAAATACATATTTGACCTTGTGGACAGATGCATAGAAGAGATTGGGGAGATAAATGTTGTCCAAGTGGTGACTGATAATGCCAGTGTCAATACAACAGTAGCCAGTCTATTGACAGCAAAGAGACCCTCAATATTTTTGAATGGATGTGCTGCTCATTGCCTAGATCTCATGCTAGAGGACACTGGGAAGCTTGGACTAGTGGAGGAAACTATTACCAGTGCAAGACAAGTGATTGTGTTCTTGTATGCTCACACAAGGGTGTTGGATTTGATGAGAAAATTTCTTAACAAAGACTTGGTTCGCTCTAGGGTTACAAGATTTGCTATTGCTTACTTGAATCTGAAAAACTTGCTAGACAACAAGAAAGAATTGACAAGGTTATTCAGATCAGGTGAGCTCAATGACTTGGGTTACTTGAATAAGGCCAAGGGGAAGAAAGCCAATAAAGTCATGAGATCTGAAACCTTTTGGAAAAATGTTGATATAGCTGTCAATTTCTTTGAACCATTGGCTAATGTGTTGAGGAGAATGGACAGTGATGTCCCAGCAATGGGATTCTTCCATGGATTAATGCTTGAGGCAAAGAACAAAATTTCTGAGAGGTTTGACAATGATGAGAGTTGCTTCAAAGTTGCTTGGGATATCATCGATAAAAGGTGGGACAGCAAGCTCAAGACTCCACTTCACTTGGCTGGATACTATTTGAATCCTTACTTTTATTACCCAAAGAAGTCAGAGATTGAGCATGGTGGTTCCTTTAGAGCTAGAGTGATTGCATGCATTACAAAGATGATTGAGGATGAAGAAACCCAGGACAATATAATTGAAGAGCTCAACATGTATCACGATCAACAAGGGACATTTGGTCATGGAATTGCCATAAGGTAGAGGAGAAACAAGAATTTTAATCCAGGTGAAGAAGTGAATCTAATATGAATATATGATTGATGATTATGTTTTTTTTTGTTGTCACCATTGTGTAACAATTAACTTGTTTATGCAGCAAAGTGGTGGCTAAACCATGGCACAAGTACACCAAATCTGAGGAAATTGGCTTCAAGAATTCTGAATTTGACCTGCAGTTCCTCAGCTTGTGAGAGGAATTGGTCAGTATTTGAACAGGTAGATGCAAAAGCTGAAAACTCCTAAAATTTTCATTTATGTTCATCCCTGCAATGCTATGTGTGCAATGTGTTTAGGAAAAAAAATTGCATCCTAGATAACTACTGTCATATACTCATATAGCAACATTTTAGTATTGAATCTTAGTGAATGTCTGCACTTGGATTGAAACATTAGGATTTAGGAGAGAAGGAGATAGAGGTTTCAAATCCCTGTTATCACTTGAAGTTTTCAAAAATCTGCAATCTTTGCTCTCCAATGTTGTCATTGTCAGTTGCAAATTTTATATTATCTATCCATGACTTGTGTTCACTACTTCACTCATAGGTTCATACAAAGAAACGCAACAAACTACTTCATGATAAGATGAGAGATCTTGTGTTTGTGAAATTTAACTCCAAACTAAGGAACAAGAGGGAGAGAAAAGGCAGAGATCCTGTCGTATCCACCCCTTGGAAACACCTTCCAAGGCAGGACACTATCATTGCACCATTGACCAAGAGGATCAAGATTGTAGGATACATAGCTGGATATCATCTCATACATCGAAGTCTTCAAATTTTTATTACAAGATGTGACATGATGTCACCAAATAGTTTGAATGACCATAGGCCATGTGCATAATAGTCTTACAATTCCATCAGAGTAGTTCGAAAATGTGGAAATACAAAAAACCAAAATCACACCTAACCACTATGCCATCCTACACACGACCGGTGGAGATAGTGGAACCTAGTTCGGCCTACTCTTCGTCCATGTACGAGGGATCATCATCCTCGTGGCATGCATACTCATCCTCGTCTTCCAACGGCTGCTCCAGATCTAAAGGGATTTAAATGCGCGAGTCAATGCATGGTCCTCACTAGCACTGGCGAGCCAAAAACCATCTAAATAATGCTTAAGAGTTGTATGTGGAGGATGATGGTTCTTTTATTGCGTAAAGCCAGTTTTATCAAACAAAAACCTATGACTTAGCCAGGAAGAATTTTAAAGCAGAGGAAAGTCATAATTTGTTATTGCTTTATGATACTAGGAGCAGTTTCTAGAACTCTGCTAAACCGAGCCACTTCCAACTTCAACCACAACAAGTACAACCACTTCCTTCTTACATCTGACAGTTTCTTGATACTGACAAACAGGATCGGTTTCTTGGTATCGTCAGACCGGGATCGGTTTCTTGGTACCGTCGGACTAGGGATCGGTTTCTTGGTACCAGGGATCGGTTTCTTGGTACCGTCAGACCAGGGATCGGTTTCTTGGTACCGTCAGACCAGGATCGGTTTCTTGGTACCATCGGACCAGCTTCACTACTACTGGCTGCATCTAGCACCATGCCAAACAACATCTTTCTGGACCAGCAACTTAGCTTGTCCTACCACTAAAACCTCTTCAAATGACAAACAACTTAGTTTGTCTACATACTGAACTTCTCAACTTGACAAGCAACTTAGCTTGTCCAAACAATTTTTGAATACCAAGTTTATTAAGAGTATGTTTGTTTGAGTCGGAGAAGTCTGATTCTCCGCTAGGGGTTCATGACCCAAATCATGAAATGAGACCTAAGCAGGGCTAAGCAGTTGAATTACTAAACCTAAGGGGTCTAAACAATTTTCTTATGTTTTCTAAACCAGGGTTATCAAGGTAAGTGATATCAATGGTTATCACAAGCAAATCAAAGAAGATTTATATTATCAAGGCAATATCAACATAGATATTAAATTCATCGATGAACATAGCATGATACATCATGATTAGCAATCTGGTCTCTAGGTTGAATCATCATGCAAGTTGGTACTTTAAAAGTAAATACTTTAATAAAAACTGGGTAATTGAAGCATGCATGATTAAGGTTTGGCCCGTACTAGGGAAAGGAGTTGCTCTCCCTAATAAAAGTAACCCTTGATGTTATCCCGCACTAGGGAAGGTCCCAATCTTCCCTAATAAGGGCAAACATACTATAAGATAGAATTTGACTCGCCTTCATTGTCGAGCACGTAGTTGGGATCAACTGCGGGGTCCTCGGTGGTGTTAGGTGCTCCTGCTATAGCTATTCGAGAATTGCAAGATTCCAATAAGAGCCAAATAAAGAACATATGTCATGATGCATGATGCTTATGATCGTAATCGGGATTGTCGGAACTTCCAATATAGGATATCCTAGTGACAAGATTATTAGGGTTCGTACTTATCGAGGAAATACCATGAAATAGGGTTACATCTCTGCCCTAAATAAAGATATGGTACATGAATGCCATGATAAAGTAAGGACAGGATTAATCATGATATGCCAAAGATGTATGATCATATTTATTAGTATAACTATAATCCCAATATTAGCCCATGAGTAGAGAAAATAGGTTTTTAGACAAGTAAGTCATCTTGAGTGAATTCACAAGGTAAAAGTGTTTATCTTGGCTACATTAGTTGCATGATCGAATTGCTAGTTATAACAAGGTATACTAACGTAAAAGAAAGCAACACAAAGTTCCATGTTTTAGATTCTACTTTTCTGCTGAGAAGGCTATATTATAGGAGTACAATCATAGATACTTATAAAGATTTTACCATTCCA
>SPJY01015416.1:0-42492 GCA_005191435.1 Raddia distichophylla | reverse complement strand
ATCATGAAATTAGCCGATACACCCCGGATACGTATCCGGACGTATCAGATACGTGTCCAGATACGGGTACGCAGGTTTTTTTGAAGTATCCAGGTATCCTAGGCTTACACAGATCGTCATATTTTGATTCTCAAAACTCTGCTCTTAAACTGTAGTGCGTGAATTCTTCGTCTTCTTCCACATGGCAACTCAATGCATATGTTGCAAATATGTTGGATCTGGCTAATATATGTTTTTATACGATGCATACACTGATTCTCTTGGGTGAAGGATATATAATTCGTAGAAATTATGAATGCCAAATCTCATCTGCTTTGATAGAGGCTTAGACGATACATGCATTTTGAAAACAGCCATGTGCAGTAAGTTTTTATAGATCCATGTTGTTTTCGTGTTCTTTGTTCTTTTACATGTGTTCTGTGCTTGGCCTGTTATATTTTGTTGGTAGGTGTTCAGTGTTGTACAGACTTTGATTCTTTAGGAACATATATAACAGGAGTTGACCAATGGAAATTTCTGGTAGACTCCATTTTCTGTCTAGGTATGTATGCATATACCATATTTTCTTCAGGTATTGTCTACTTACTAAGAAAGAATTTGTCTTAGATTTTCCTCAGGTTTATTCTACCAATTATCAGTCAAAAAATTAAAAATTTCAAAAATATGTAGTACAAAAATTTATGTTATTTGCAATGTCACCTTCATTTGTAACCTTTTTTTTTGTAAACACCTTCCAGTACATTGCTTCTATTGTTGTGGAGTACAAATATGATGGCATTGTACAGGTTGAGTCTTACTTTTCATTGATATACATATGTTCTTATATATGTTTTCTGTATATTCTGTATAGTTGTTATGTCATACTTGAAGCTTTGATCACTTTATAGGATTTTCCCTATCAAGCATCTCCTTTGCTTAACATGTTGGTTAAGCCTTTTTCCTCTCTGCTAAATACATTTCCCTCCTTTTAGATTCATTGAATGCTCTTTTGTGTTGGAGTGGCTGCATCGACGAATTTCTTTTGTAGTGCTATTGAACTATTGATATTACATCTTAAGTATCTTCGAATCATTTTATTTTGGTTTTCCAGTCCATGTAATTCATACCCATTAAGGGACAACAATATGATATCTTATTTCCAAATATTAAAGAAAAGGACTAGGTTCCAGCTGCAGTGCGTCATAATTCATTTCATGAAGGGAATTGGAAACATTCTTAGTTTAATGCGAAATCCCAGTATCATGGCTATGTGGGATCCTCTCTTTTTTCCCTTCAGCGTAGGATTCATTGTTAGATAAGTCATTGTGCTCTGTTATGTGTCTTTCCGGTTTTCTGCATTTTAGTTCAGAGTCAACCTTTGTGTTTCAGTTTTCAGTTTCTTCATAGTTCAGGTCGAGCTGATCATTTCAGTCCAGCTCATTGTATCCAGTTTGGCTCGAGGCTTGCTAGTCCAAGTCAGAGCAGGTTTGTAGGGGAGTGCAGTAGTGGTGTGAGTGCCCATTATCTCCATGTCGTGTGGGATGGCACACGATGCCAAGTGGTGTGAGTAGGCAGTTTGTTCTTCTATTTAGTGTGCAATAGAGTCAAAAGAAAAGCAGAGGTTGCTGCGCCATTTGCTGGGTGTTCTACTCTGTTCGTGTGTGTTTCTACCATGTGCATGTTCTTGATGCTCTAGCCAATGTCCTGCACAACACAGTGAGCTGAGAGATTGAGGGCATACCTGGATCGATTCCAACAAGTGGTATCAGAGGGCTTGTTCGATCTTGGCGATGGCGGATCGCGGTGGTGGCAGAGCTGGGCGCGGCGGAAGAGGTGGCGGTGCAAGAGGCGAGCACCAGGATGGCGGTCACTCGCAGACGCCCCTGGGACACCGCCACGGGCGTTCTGTGACGTCGCTGGCAAATCGCAGGCGCGGCAGCGACCGCCAAGTGGTGGTGCAGCACGTCGTGAAGGAGGCGTCGTCGTCACTTGTGTACCTGACATTGACGCGCACCAATTGCACGGATTGGGCGCTCGTGATGCGGGTCAATCTGCAGGCACAAGGCCTGCGGGACACCATCGACACTGGCGGCAGCGATGAGCGCGACGACCGTCTCGCGCTGGGCGGAGATGTTGTCATCGCTGGTGGTGAAGGACAGCGCGAAGGAGGCGTGGGACGCGATCAAAATCAAGCATATAGGAGTTGATCGCGTGCGCGAGGCTGAGGCGTGAACTGCCGCGACGTGGATGAGGTGGATCTCATCAAGAAGATGCTGCAGGTCGTGCCCGATCCGCTGTCGCAGGTGGCCATATCGATTGAAACGCTGCTCGATTTGAGCACAATGTCGATCGACGAGGTCACCAGGCGGCTGCGCACGGTGGATGAGCGCTACAAGCTGGGCACCAAGGCGGACAGAGGTGGGCGCGTCGATTACGGCGGCCGCTTGCTCCTCACGGAGGAGTGGCAGGCGCGGATGAAGCAGCGAGAAGAAGGCAACTCTGGCCATGGCGGCGGTGGCTCTGGCGGGCGTCGCGGCAGCAGAAACATAGGAAGAGGCGGTCGCCACAATGGCGATCGTGGTGGCGCCAGGGATATCCCCAAAGATCAATGTCGAAATTGTGGAAAGTACGGGCATTGGGCAAGGGATTGCAGAGCACCGCCGAAGAAGAAACAGGCTCATGTGGCTCAGGAGGACGAGCTGGCTCTGCTCATGGCTGATGCGGTGCGGGAGGAGCTCGTGGCGCCGCCACCCAAGCAGAGCAACTTGCCAGCGGAGGTGGAGGAGTTCTACGCACACACTGGCAGCAAGGAGGAGCAGAATTAGCACAAATGGGTCGTTGATACAGGGGCAACGAATCACATGACTGGTGCTCGTGGGGCTTTCTCTGATTTGGAGTTGGCCACCCAAGGTTCTGTACGATTTGGAGATGGATCAATGGCAGGAATTGAGGGAAGTGGCACGGTGTTGTTTCTCTTGCAAGAATGGAGAGCACCATGCACTTGAGAGGGTGTACTACATCCCAAAGCTGACAGCGAACATCATCAGTGTTGGTCAGCTAGCTGAAGATGGGTGCCAGGTGAAGATTGAGAAGGAAGTCATGAGGACTATGATCCTGATCGCCGGATGCTTGCTTGAATTGAGGGGTCACCAAACAGGTTGTATGTGCTCAAGGTGGAGATTGCCTAGCCAGTTTGGAAATGGCATGCTCGATATGGGCATCTCAACTTTCAGGCTTTGAGGAACCTAGTGTGTGATGGCATGGTGAGGGGGATGCCAGAGATTGAGCATGTGGATCAGCTGTGTGGTGGTTGTTTAGCAGGAAAACAGAAGAGAAGCTCAGCTCCACAGCAGGCTGATTTCAGAGCAAGGGAACTTTTGGAACTTGTTCATGGTAATCTTTGTGGTCCTGTGTCACCAGTGACACCTGGAGGCAACATATACTTCTTACTTCTAGTTGATGATGTGAGCAGGTACATGTGGTTAAGGTTGTTGAAGACCAAAGACATGGCATCTTGTACAATCAAGCAGTGCCAGGCAGTAGCTGAAGCTCAGTCAGGGAAGAAACTGAAAGTGTTTAGAACTGACAGAGGAGGAGAGTTCACTTCTGTAGAGTTTGCTGAGTATTGTGCTAATCAAGGTGTGGAGAGATATCTTACAGGTCCTTATTCCCCATTTCAGAATGGAGTAGTGGAGAGAAGGAACCAAACTGTGATGGCCACTGCTAGATGCATGCTGAAGGCTAAAGGGATGCCTGCAATGTTCTAGGGAGAGGCTGTGACCACAGCTGTCTATGTGCTCAACAGATCTCCCACCAAAAGTGTTGAAGGCAAGACACCATATGAAGCCTGGTTTGGGAAGAAACCAGATGTGCATCACCTGAGAACTTTTGGCTGTGTTGTCCATGTGAGAGATACAAGTCCTAACTTGAAGAAATTGGATGACAGAAGCAGGCCTATGGTGTTTGTAGGTTATGTGCCTGGTTCCAAGGCATATAAGGCCTATGACCCTGTTTCAGGCAGGGTACATGTAACTGAATCTGTGGTGTTTGATGAGTTAGCCCAGTGGGTGATACGGCCTTTGATCGGGTTTACGTGCTGCGCCATCGTAAGACAGCTGCGTCAGAAGGCCAGCAACAGGCAAGGGCGAAAATCTAGCAGCTGTTGGGTTAGATAAGATCCTTGCGGGAGTTGTGGATCGGTTCAGTTAGTCCTCTAGGGAGTGTGTGCGTGAGTTGAGGAGAGTTGTTAGCAGCCCAGCTGTCGTGGTGTGAGTTTTAGCTTGGGAAATAAAAGGAAGAAGAGAGGGAAGAAAAGGCATACTTTTGATGCCACAAATCTAGTCTCAGGCGGTGGCTCCGAAAACAGCCAAGTTACCTAAGGCGCTAACTGTCTCGACGAGTTCATCGTCGAGCAGGGAACCCGTGCATATGAACAAGCTCAAGGTGCCAGGTGAAGATTTCGTATCAATTTCCTGAGCCTGTTCGTATCAATTTCGTATCAGAGCCCAACCACTTTGGGACCATGGCGACATCTGTGGAGGAGCGCGTCTCGGCGCTTGAGTCTGAAGTGAAGGAGATGAAGACCATGATCACTGAAATGGTGAAGATGGTGAAAGAAAGGGGACCCCTCCTTGAGCCCGATCAAAGGGTGGATGGGGAGAATCTGCAAGGCACAAGCCATGCTTCGCCTCACAACCAGGAGAAGGGGAGACGTCAGGATGGCATCCACGGGAATTCCACGCCTCGCAGCCAGGCGCCGAACCGAAACAGAGGAGGAGGACGAAGGCCGTTGGATTCATCGTCCAGCGCGTCGCGATCACCGGCGCGGAGCTGATCAGGAAGAGGAGGACGGGCGACGATGGGCACCTCGCCCACCGTGTTTTGATCTTCCCGATTACGACGGCCAAGACGACCCGTTGGGGTGGATTCGCCGGCGCGAGCGCTTCTTTCGCGTGCACCGTATTCCGAAGGAAGACTATGTGGAAATCGCCGGCTTGCATTTGGTAGGGGAGGCACAAGAGGTTTTAGATAATTGGCAGCGGGATAAAAAATGGATCGCGTGGGAAGATTTCTCGGAGGCCTTTATCCAGCGGTTCACTAGGCACTCGAGCATTGGACCCTTAGGTGATCTGGTGAATTTGAAGCAGGGTAGCAAAGGGGTTGATGAGTACGCTCGGGACTATCAGCGGTTGCTGGCTCGAACACCAAGGATGAGGCGCACAGATCAGATTGAAACCTTCATGGCAGGGCTGTCAGTAGCTTTGGGTGCCGATGTGCGCCGGGAGCGTCCACGCGACCTCTCAGAGGCGATCGGCTTCGCAAGGGAGGTGGAGGCGAGAAAAAGCTTGGATTGCTGAGGCAATACAGGGAATGGCGGGGACAGGTGGTGGTCCTCCATGCCCAGCCGAAGTACGGCGAATACAACCTCTCACGACGACCACAACACCCACTCTGGCACCACTGTCCACAGCTGTATCTCTCGGCCGGACTTATGGAACCGGGGGCACAGCTAGAAATGGGAGCTACTCTCACGGAGGGAGTGGTTCTATCGGATAGGGCAAGGCGGCTCAAGCTACATGTGTGCAAAGCAGCGCCGCGTCGGCGCCTGGAAGTACTGCTGTCCCGGGGAGAAGGCGTCTGACAGCTGATCAACTAGCAGAACGTCGAGCGAGGGGGCTTTGCTATAATTGTGATGAAGTGTATACAAGGGACCACCGGTGCAGACGTCTGTTCCATTTGGAGGTGGAAGATGAAGAGGAGAATGAAGAAGAAGCAGAGGAGGAATTGGGAGAAGATGTCTCGCTATCCATGATCGCAGCACTAGGGCCTAAGCAAGGAAACACCATGCAAGTTCTTGTACAGAGGGCTGACAAGTGCTGGCTGGGACTCATTGATAGCGGTAGCACGCACAATTTTCTGAGTGCTTATGCAGCAAGACAGGGTAATTGGGAGACAACCGTCAGAAACACGAGCACGGAAGCACTCCAACAAGTAAGTGTGGCTGGGGGAACTCATTTACCTTGTTTAGGAACACTGAAGGCAGACTTTATTATTCAAGGACACCAGTTTACAGCTCCATTTATTATCCTTCCCATTGATGGGTTTGATATCATACTGGGAGTACAATGGCTACGTACTCTAGGGAACATCCATTGGAATTTCACCAAGCTTACAATGGAATTTGAACAGGGGGGCAATCGCATCAAGTTGCAAGGAACCCGACGACCACCTCTACCCACAATGATGCAGTTAGGGGAGGACGGCAATATCCTTCAAAGCCTCCTGCTCGCCTACCAAGACATCTTCAAGGAGCCGCAAGGACTACCGCCACGAAGAGGGTGCGACCATCGCATTCCTTTAGCTGAGGGCACAGACCCGGTGGTGGTGCGACCCTATCGGTACACGTATCGGCAAAAATATGAGATAGAACAGCAATGCGAAGCCATGTTGAAACAAGGGATTATCCGACCAAGCCGTTCGCCATTCTCTTCGCCTATGTTGCTGCTTAAAAAGGCGGATGGGACTTGGCGCTACCCCTTTAGATCTACGCAACTATTGTACAATCATTGCCATGAGTTACACCAGGATCGTCTCCCTTTATAAAGCGGAGACCAGGCTAAGAGCCTTACAAGTAGTAAGGTACCCTGCTTATTAAAATAGGGAGTCCAATTGAAACCCTCCTTATACACATATTCGACATAGTACGTAACAGTAATAATAAAAGAATATTACTAAAACATGAATATATACTAGATAATTTCATGATATAATTAATTTTAGGTTTTGATTGTATTATATTCGACTTGATGCACCTCTTATCTTGAAGTAGTCCCCTGAGTTCCTCGACAAGTGCTTGCTCATCCCATGAGTTGATGTCACCACACTCTTTCTCCTTGATCTTGAAGAGATCCTTCAATATTTTTGTCCTGTCATGGATGCTGGACTCTAGAAGAGTGTATCCATTGAATTTCTGAAGCTCTTCGATGAGTCGTTGCTCATCCCATGACTTGATGTCATCCAACGCTTTCTTCCTCGTCTCAAGGAATATGTCCGTCGATATTTTTGCCGTATCAGGAGTTCCGGACACCGATATGAAAGCTCGGTATACGAAATAGCCTTGAAGACTCCGGTACACTTGATTAGCAAGGGTGATCCTCCCAGATCCCCCAAGCCGAACACGTCTCCCTGTCGTGAACCATAATCATCTTGACGAGCTCCTCCGTCTGGCCATTCATCCCGATGAGGCTCGCCGCCTCTTGGTAAAAGAGCATGCACCCGGGGGTCGACATTGACCGGCTTCGCTGATGCTCCTCGCTAACATAGTCTGCAACGCCGTGCTCAAGAACCTCCTCCATCTTGGTTGGCCGCCTGCCAGCTACGCCTTAGCACAACAGTGCCCACGCCTCGACCACCGATGTTTGACCTCGCCACAGCCACCGAACGTCAAAAAAATCTAGAAAAATACTCTACCTTACATCCAATCGGCCACCGAACACCAAAAAAAAATCCTAGAAAAATCCTCCACCTTAGATCCAATCTCTGAGCCCCCAAGCAAAGTTAACAGGCTATTATCGCAAACATCAGTGCACGACAATCATGTCACACCCTTGCCATATGTATCTATGGCAAAGCCTTCTCCCATAGTTTCATGTTGTACCGCAACCCCCCTCCCCTTGTGTAACATCTGGTGGCATCGCTTCTCCTGCCGCTCAAATCTATCCGAGGTTGTCACTACCTCTGGATCGGCATCGTTGGCTATGCTGTCGGCTCAATCACCACTTTTGGCCAATCCCTTCCAACAGAAGCCCATTGAAAAGTTCGAGCCACCCAACCGAAATATTCAACACCCTAGATTGAATTATTGATCGCTATCATGCTCCAGCTTTTGATGATTGGGCATTCTCCATGGCACCATGTGTATGCATGAAGCTCGCATCTCTCCCTTGATCTTCCACATTGCAACCTCTGCTTTGATTCCACTTGTTAGAAATCATCGCCAATGGCTCTACGTGGACCCACACCGACGATCTCAGCGCCTCAGGACATCCTGCAACCCAACCATGTACCGGGTCTCGGATCCATCGTTTTGGCAACCTTATGGCATCTCTGGCTCGGCAGAAAAAATCGCATCTTCAACTCAAAGGAGCTGTCATCGATGATGTTATTCAATTTACTCCTAGAGGTCCTGCGCCTTTGGAAGACGACAGGTGCACGTTTTGTAATAAGTTAGCCTTCATGTAGCGTCCGTCCAGGGGGAACGTGCCTAAACACCCCACCCCCCAAAAAAAAATTGACCATGTAACTTACTCCTTTTGAATTAATACAAGACAGTTCCCTGCCTTTTTCTTAAAAAGAAGAAATCATCGCCAATGCAAGATCATGAACAACACCATGAGACATGATGTTTGGTTAGACAATTTGGTTTGCCCCTATGTCTGTGGAGCGCTGATTATGGGCGCTCCTCCCAAATCGATAGTGACGCAGCTTACCGGCTGTCGGGGCACAGGTTGTCCACTACCCCTTCAGATCTACGCAACTATTGTACCATCATTGTCATGAGTCACACCAGGACCGTCTCGCTTTATATAGCGGAGACCATGCTAAGAGCCTTACAAGTAGTAAGGTACCCTGCTTATTAAAATAGGGAGTCCAATTGAAACCCTCCTTATACACATATTTGATATAGTACGTAACAGTAATAAAAAACAAATATTACTAAGACATGAATATATATACTAGATAATTTCATGATATAATTAATTTTATGTTTTTATTATATTATATTCGACTTGATGTACCTCTTATCTTGAAGCAGTCCCCTAAGTTCCTTGATGAGTCATCGCTTATCCCATGAAATGATGACACCACACTCTTTCTCCTTGATCTTGAAGAGACCCTTCAATATTTTTGTCCTGTCATGGATGCTGGACTCTGGAAGAGTGCATCAAATAGAATTTCCGAAGCTCCTCGATGAGCCGTGGCTCATCCCATGGCTTGATGTGATCCAACTGTGGCGCACACAAATTCGCCATTTTTTTGCGGGCGTGCAAGTGCATTTATCAAAAACTCACAAAAGAAAGGGACAAGAACGTTGATATTTCATTATCGCAATAAAATACAAATTCCTGTTAGGATTGAGCTCCGTAGCCATGCTAGTTGGCCATCTGTGTAGACGATTGTGATGGTTCTGGATCCTGGGGCCTCGGAAGGTTACCTAGTTAATTACATCCACGCAGGGACGCGCGGAACACCTCCGATTAAGCCGCGAGGCTGTCTTCTTCTTCTTCTCTTTGTCTTGTGCTTCACCGTGATGGGGTGGATGTAGGGTGTAGTTGGCGACGGCAGGATACGTGGGGTCACACGGCCCCGCGCAGTGCCTAGCACAGCCGTTGTATAGCTATGTCCGCCCGTGTCGCTTGAATTTGTATCTTCAGGCTTCACATTGGTGTAGTAGAATCTTGATATATGCACGGCTTAGCACTTGACGTAGAGTTGGAATAGACAGCATGTTGGCATCATCAGGAATGTTCCAGCGTGTCGGGGGTTGGATGTAGACGTTGACGGTCTTGATCACCATTGTCTTGCTTTTGTTGATAGTGTATGTCGGTATCGTGAAATTGGGATCTCCACGATACCGTTAGCCTTCAGGGTCTTGTTCACCTTCGTCTTGGTGAAGATGACAGTGTGCAGTGCCGTGTAGGGCACCGGCCGTCGTGTTTTTCAAGATATAGTGTCTTTCTGGTTATTTCGTTGTCGTAGTTCCATGGTGAGATTGGCTAGACATCTTCGGCAACGAGGTTCACAGTGATAATTCCGGCCTTTAACTGACGTGCTCCCGGTGACTTTGGCCTCGACTTGATGAAGTATTATAAGTACTCCCTCCGTTCCAATATATAAGGCGTATTTTAACTCCACAAAAGTTTTTAAAGATATATTAACCGTTACGTTCCTCTATTATATATTATGAATTGTTACAATATAATATTATATCAAAAAGCACTTGAAACATGAACAATTTGGTATAACTTTGATGTACTAACAATGTATATTATTTGATTTATTTATGGTCAAAATTTGTTAAGTTTGACTTTTCTCCGGTCAAAATACGCCTTATATATTAGAAAGGAGGGAGTATATAACTCCACGGTCTCGTATATATAGGTCAGGTGTATATACGCATGCACGAATACTTGAACGAGTCCATGCAAATGCATGCACAGCGTGCTTTGCTTTTATGTTGTGTCTTCGGTGGCATCTTCTTGACAGCACGAAGGCAGCAGCTAGCACATTGTCCCAGCTCGTTTGTCACGTATAGACGGCGGAGAATACTGCGGTGTGAAGCCCATGCTGAGGCGGAGTGCGACGAACAGTTCAGTAACGCCACGTGTAGGCCAAGCCGGGGCGGAGCGTGGCGAACTGCTTTAATTTGCATGATGTAAGTATGGAGAGCCGCTGTCTATGCATGCATCATGCATGTTAAAATAGCTTTGTGCCGCGACCAGCGAGAAGATAGCGTGATGAAGAGGAGACGCCGTCATCCATGCCATGGTCAGAAGGAGAAGAGGTCGCCGCCTGTTGCCGCCGGGGAAGGTCCACGCCGCGACCTTGGATATCCGCGCCGGGGAAGATGAGCAAAGGGCAGAGGGCATAGCGCGGGCTGCCGTGTGCGCGTGGAGGAGCAGGGCGCCGTTGCTGGGCGCGTGCGCGGAGGAGCAGGGCGCCGTCGCCAGCGTGGGTTGCCGTGGACGCCGAAGCGGAGGCACTGGAGGCCATGGAGATGAGGAAGACGCACCAGGACGCCGCCTGGACGTTAGGGAAGAAGGCCCGCGCCGCCGCCGTGTATGGAGCAGCAGGAGGCCGTCGTTGTCTTGAAGCGCTGCTGCAGCGTAGTGGAGAAGGCCCGGCGCCGCCGCTTGGAGAGAGCCGAGCCGAGCCCAAAAACCGAGGGAGGCCCAGCTCGGCTAACAGACCGGTTTTCGCCATTAATCGGAAATTTCATGGGAAAACCGGCCAGATTCAAATTTGAATTTATAAAACGGTTCGGTCGCAGGTCGGCTAACCGGGATGTTTTAGCTGAAAATAGAAAAATTAAAGAAAAAATAGAAAAATCAATTTAAAAAAGAAAAAATTATAGGGACATACAAATGTAAATTTGTCTATAATTTGGAACTAATTTTACTGTCGGAAAAATTATAGGGACATACAAATGTCAATTTGGCACTAATTTGGCACACAAGGGACATACAAAATTATAGGAAAACTAGAAAAATTGCTACTAAGTCCTTTATTTATACAAAATTTCGACAACACCTCCCCTATAATTTGGTCATCCACTCAGCAGACAAAGAAACATAATTTACATATTTCATAACATATATTATATATCCACCATCTTATTATTTCATCCATAGTTCACAACCCAAGATGCCATACCGCTGATCTTTTTACCAAAAGCTTACCTCAAGCGTATTAATTAGTAACGATGAATGGAGGGAGGTAGTGGCACGCCGGCACCTACAAATGAGACATAAAAAAATTACACATGCATGTTATAAAAAAATAGATGTAACTATGCAATGGGAACATAATATTACCATTGTAAGTTCTATCTATAAAATCGAAATCGAGCTTCAGGGTATGCGCTGCAGTACTCCTTTGTAGACATGACTATTAGACCATGGTTGTTCATTAAGTCTACCTTAAAATCTTCCCAACTTAATCCTGTGGTCCAGACATTGTCTTGCCAATTTTGATATAGAGTTGCATAATAATCTGGCATTTCTCATTCATATACCTTCCTCATATGTGGATTAATTGGTTGAGGATATGGGGGAGGATAATAATTATAACCCGTATAACTCTCACTCATAGAGCTTGAGCTATCCTGGTCTTGTGGGTTGTCTTGCTTGCCCCTTCTAGACGTGGAGGACCTGGGCCTAGTGGCTCCCTGCTAGATAGGAGGTGAATCTTGTGAGTATAATTTGGTCACATGATGGAAGCTTGGTTCGTTACCACCCTCACCATCATCCCCGTCATCAGCGCCACCCTCACCATCACCCCCCTCATCACCGTCATCCCTGTCATCATCTGAGAATGAACTGTCGTTTGATTCTTGGTACGGAGGACTTTTTATAATTTGTTCCTCATTTGCATCACTATCCTCTTTATCATCATCTTTCGTGGGCAGCCTCTTCTCCTTTGCCCTCTTTGATAAACGGTTGATAGGAGAAGGCAAGCGAGTCTTTCTCTTACCAATGTGGGTGTCTCCCACATTCTCCTTAGCCCACTCGCCTATGCTTTTGCCCTTGGTCTTTTCCTGGATCCTGTCGGGGTCTTCTAGGTTTACGACAAATGGTGATAGCAGTGGATTGTCAGTGTCAGTGCTGTCCTCATCTAAAACTGAAGTAGAATTTGACCAACAACAAAAGTAACAAACATACCATGCAAATTAGATTTTCATGACCTATGTTAGAATTTAGACAACATGTTTGACATATGTTAGAATAATTTGACATATGCCCGTACCTTCCATTCTCCAACCAATCGAACATTGGGATGTTCCTGCGTGTAATTGAAAGCTCTAAGACTTCGTCTACTGGGTCATATTCTATCTCCCTCCGCTGAATTTTTACCCGCTCAAGACGAAGTCTTGAGTTGTAACAAACGAAAACAAGCTTGTGGAGCTTGTTATATCCTAATTTGTTGCGGGACTTCGTGTGAATGAAGGCGAAGGTGCTCCAATTTCTCTCACAGCCACTAGAGGACGCGCACTGACTCACGAGCTTCTTGGCAAGTTTTTGAAGCGTTGGCGTGTCCGTGCCAAACATGCTCCGCCATTGCCCTACACGGATCAACATCCATTGGTAAGCAGTCTGCTCCACCATTACTGTAAAATGGTAGCTCGAAAATCACAATTACCTAGGTTAATTTTTTCATGTGTCGCCATTTGATAAGCAGTCTGCCCACTGAAGGAACCACTCTTTCTCCTCCACATATCTGCCTCCACCAATGCTTGGGCAGCGGTAACACTGTCTGTCATTCTATCAAATGCCCATCGCAGATCTGCTAGCATGGTTTCAGTAGTGCCCCTACTGAAGTGGAGGGATGGGCTCAAAGCCGTAGCTGCATGGAAAAAATACGCAATTTAATAATGGATATCTAGTATTACACAATTTAGTAAAACAATTCAGTACTAACCTGCCCCAACATAAGTGTCATACGACAAATCTTCAAACCTGGTATCAACAACCCTTAGATAGTGCGTGAGCACACAAGTATTCCACTGAATCGGTGCACTCTTTAACCCTAGCCCACCAACGTAGATCTGACAAATTTCGATGTGTAAATTGTCCGTCGTCAGATTGACAGTAAGAGGTAGCTTGGAACTCTGGATTTGCCATCCAGCTCATGAAGGCATTCTTATGCTTCAAAAAGCTCGCTAAGAAAGTGTAATTGGTGCCAAATCTAGTTGCGTTCCATTTCGCTAAGTCTCCGTCAATGGCTTGTTTCATCATAGCATGAAGCTTTCTAGAGTTATATAGCCATCGACATATCCTCTTTGCACTATCAATGATTGCTTTATTTTTGGGGAATTCCCCAATATCCTTCAGCATCAGGTTGATAGTGTGAGCCACACAGGGCTGCCAAACAATAGACAGGTTTATTTTAAATTAGTCTCAAGCGCGTCGCCTTGTAGTTGGCACCGTTGTCCGTGACAATCTGGACAACATTCTCCACTCCTACCTCCCGCAGCACCTTATGTATTGTCTGTATAAAAAACATGTCCACATTACATAGACGATAGTAGAGCGTAAAACTACAACAAAATAGACGAAGTATACCTCGACGAGGAATTTAGTGTCCTGTGTCTGGTTCGTTGCATCTACTAATTTGTAAAAGTAAGTTGTGCCATTAAAGTACATCATGAAGTTTATGATGCTCATACCAGTCGGTCCCATCCAAGAATCACACATTACAGTCACTCCATAGTGACCCCAATCTTGTTTCCACACCTCCATCTCTCTTTTTATCTCTGCCTCCTCGTCATTTAAGTATATTCCATCAATATCCCGACCGAATGGTGATTGCACCGTCTCTCCTACAAAAGCAACATATGGCAAAGTATGATTAGTTGCCAACAAAGTAGTGCATAAAGTAGGAAAAACAATTTTATATTTTTTACCTAGTCTTTGTGTCTCCCTTACGGCAGGGACAAAGTAAGGACTATCGGCTTTCCTCCCAGGAATGCCGGACGCGTGAAACCATCTGGGCCACCCCATGCCAAGCAAACGTTTCGCCTTTTGTACTTCCTGTGAGACTAAGAACCTGCCGATAGAACCGCCGAAAAAAAGACCGAGAAAGCTACAGAGTGGCTTAGATTGGAAGAAGCCGCAACATCGGCAGGGAGAGGTGGAGGGGCTTGGCAGGAGCAGGGGCACCACATGGGGGGTTATGGTAGTGGTGCAGGCGGTTGGCAAGAGCAGGGGCACCACTACGGGGGTTATGGCAGTGGTGCAGGCGGTTGGCAGGACACACCAGGTGATGACAGTGGTGCACCACGCCCCAGGTCGCACCCAATGAAGAGGTTTTTTGGGATAGCTAATCTTTGTGCTTTTGGGAGTGGTAGACAAGGATGGCAGCAGCAGTACACGGGGGGTTACAACGAGCAAGAGCAATATGAACGGGCCATGGCTGCGTTGAGGATGGAGTCAGACTTTAGGGCGCGAGCAGGAGAAAGGTATGAGCATGGCGATGGAAGTGTGGGTGGTACTCGTGAACCTGAGCCTAAACTAGGGAAGCTGCGGCAAATGTTCTCGCGATCGAGCTCACAAAGGGAACATCGACCTATCGATGCCTCAACCATGGTTCAGCCAAGAATTGACAGAGGCAGGTTCTCAGTCTCACAGGAAGGCAAAAACGTGAAACATTTGCTTGGCATGGGGTGGGTCAGATGGTTTCACGCGTCCGGCATTCCTAGAAGGAAAGCCGATAGTCCTTACTTTATCGCTGCCGTAAGGGAGATACAAAGACTAGGGAAAAAAAGTAAAAATTGTTTTTTCCTACTTTATGCACTACTTTGCTAGCAACTAATCGTACTTTGCCATATGTTGCTTTTGTAGGAGAGACGGTGCAATCACCGTCCGGTTGGGATATTGATGGAATATGCTTATATGACGAGAAGGCAGAGATAAAAGGAGAGATGGAGGCGTGGAAACAAGATTGGGGTCACTATGGAGTGACTGTAATGTGTGATTCTTGGACGAGGCCGACTGGTATGAGCATCATAAACTTCTTGCTGTACTGCAATAGCACAACTTACTTTTACAAATCAGTAGATGGAACGAACCAGACACAGGACACTAAATTCCTGGTCGAGGTATACTTCGTCTATTTTATTGTAGTTTTACGCTCTACTACCGTCTATGTAATGTGGACATGTTTTTTATACAGCCAATACATAAGGTGCTGCGGGAGGTAGGGGGTGGAGAATGTTGTCCAGATTGTCACGGACAACAGTGCCAACTAAAAGGCGGCGTGCTTGAGACTAAGTAAAAAATACATGTCTATTGTTTGGCAGCCCTGTGTGGCTCACACTATCAACTTGATGCTGAAGGATATTGGGGAATTTCCCAAAAATAAAGCAATTATTGATAATACAAAGAGGATATGCCGATGGCTATATAACTCTAGAAAGCTTCATGATATGATGAAACAAGCCATTGGCGGAGAGTTAGCGAAATGGAACGCAACTAGATTTGGCACCAATTACACTTTCATAGCGAGCTTTTTGAAGCATAAAAATGCCTTCATGAGCTGGATGGTAAATCCAGAGTTCCAAGCTACCTCTTACTGCCAGTCTGACAATGGACAATATACAAATCGAAATTTGTCGGATCTACGTTGGTGGGCTAGGGTTAAAGAGTGCACCGATTTAGTGGAATACTTGTGTGCTTTTCTCCGTATGGTTGACCAAGACAAGTTTTCATCCATATGCAACGTGCTACCAATGTATCGTGATGTCCGTGAATGGATGTTCAGAGACATCCAAGAGCCCGACCGCACGCACTATCTAAGGGTTATTGATACCAGGTTTGAAGATTTGGCGTATGACACTTATGTTGGGGCAGGTTAGTACTGAATTGTTTTACTAAATTGTGTAATACTGTATATCCATTATTAAATTGTGTATTTTTTCCATGGAGCTGCGGCTTTGAGCCCATCCGTCCACTTCAATAGGGGCACTGCTGAAACCATGCTAGCTGATCTGCGATGGGCATTTGATAGAATGACAGATAGTGTTACCGCTGCCCAAGCATTGGTGGAGGCAGATATGTGGAGGAGAAAGAGTGGTTCCTTCGGTGGGCAGACTGCTTATAAAATGGCGATACATGAAAAAATTAACTCAGGTAATTATGATTTTCGATCTACCATTTTACAATAATGGTAGAGTAGACTGCTTACCAATGGATGTTGTTCCATGTAGGGGAATGGTGGACCATGTTTGGCACGGACACGCCAACGCTTCAAAAACTTGCCAAGAAGATCGTGAGTCAGTGCGCGTCCTCTAGTGGCTGTGAGAGAAATTGGAAAACTTTTGCCTTCATTCATACGAAGCCCCGTAACAAATTAGGATATAACAAGCTCCACAAGCTTGTTTTCGTTTGTAACAACTCAAGACTTCGTCTTGAGTGGGTAAAAATTCAGCGGAGGAAGATAGAATATAACCCTGCAGACCATCTCTTAGAGATTTCAATTGCAGGCAGGAACAGCCTAATGTTCGATTGGTTAGAGAATGGAAGGTACGGGCATATGTCAAATTATTCTAGCATATGGCAAACATGCTGTCTAAATTCTAGCATAGGTCATGAAAATCTAATTTGTATGGTATGTTTGTTAATTTTGTTGTAGGTCAAATTCTACTCCAGTTTTAGATGAGGATAGCACTGACGCTGACAATCCACTGCCATCACCATTTGTCGTAAACCTAGAAGACCCCAGCACTATCCAGAAAAAGACCAAGGGCAAAAGCATAGACTAGTGGGCTGAGAATGTGGGAGACACCCACATTGGTAAGAGAAAGACTCGCTTGCCTCCTCCTATCAAGCGTTTATCGAAGAGGGCAAAGGGGAAGAGGCTGCCCACGAAAGATGATGATGAAGAGGATAGTGATGCAAATGAGAAAGAAATTGCAAAAAGTCCTCCGTACCAAGAATCAAACGATAGTTCATCCTCAAATGATGGGGAGGATGATGACGGGGATGGCGGTGATGAGGGGTGTGATGGTGAGGGTGGCGATGATGACGGGGATTATGGCGAGGGTGGTAACGAAACAAGCTTCCATCCTGTGACCAAATTCTACTCATAAGATTCACCTCCTATCTCGTAGGGAGGCACTAGGCCCAGGTCCTCCACGTCTAGAAGGGGCAAGCAAGACAACCCGCAAGACCAGGATAGCTCAAGCTCTATGAGTGGGAGTTATACGGGTTATAATTATTATTCTCCCCCATATCCTCAACCAATTAATCCACATATGAGGAAGGTATATGAATAGGAAATGCCAGATTATTATGCAACTCTATATCAAAATTGGCAAGACAATGGCTGGACCACAGGATTAAGTTGGAAAGAATTTAAAGTAGACTCGATGAACAACCATGGTCTAATAGTCATGTCTACAGAGGAGTACTGCAGCGCATACCCTGAAGCTGGATTTCGATTTTATAGATAGAACTTACAATTGTAATATTCTGTTCCGATTGCATAGTTACATCTATTTCTTTATAACATGCATGTGTAATTTTCTTTATGTCTCATTTGTAGGTGCCGGCGTGCCACTGCCTCTTTCCATTCATCGTCACTGATTAATACGCTTGAGGTAAGCTTCTGGTAAAAAGTTCAACGGTATGGCATCTTGGGTTGTGAACTATGGATGAAATAATAAGATGGTGGATATATAATATATGTTATGAAATAAGTAAATTATGTTTCTTTGTCTGCTGAGTGGATGACTAAATTATAGGGGAGGTGTTGTCGAAATTTTGTAGCAATAAAGGACTTAGTAGCAATTTTGCTATTTTTCCTATAATTTTTGTATGTCCCTAGTGCCAAATTGACATTTGTATGTCCCTATAATTTTTTCGATTGTAAAATTAGTTCCAAATTACAGACAAATTTACATTTGTATGTCCTTATAATTTTTCCTATTTTTAAATTGATTTTTCTATTTTTTCTATAATTTTTCTATTTTCAGCTAAAACATACCGGTTGGCTCACCGAGAAAACCGGTCGGTTAGCCGACCGAACCGTTTTTTAAATTCAAATTTGAATCTGGCCGGTTTCCCACGAAATTTTCGGTTAACGGCGAAAACCGGTCGGTTAGCCGAGCCGGGCCTCCCTCGGTTTTTGGGCTCGGCACGGTTATGTAATCCCTGCCTGTCACTGCCGTGCGTGGACGCCGAGACAGATGGAGGCTGCCGCAGTCGGCAGTTGCCGTTACACCACCATGGAAGGGATCCCGCGTCGCCGCACCTGGGGAAGATGGCAGCGGCACCTAGGACGCCGCCGTGTCGGGCTGCTCTGTGGGTCGGAGATGGAGATGCCGCGCCGGACGCCGAGTGTGCAGGACGAGAACTGGCGGCGCCAGTCCCAAAGGCCAAGGCGGAGGAAGGTCCGAGCGGCATGGATCGGGGCCGGGGCAGCGCCTCCGCTATGCTAAAGAAGATGGTCGGCGCGCCGGCCGCCCCTTGCTTGCCGGCGTTGATGGAGGAACACCGCCGCGGCCTCCGTGCTTGGAGAAGAAACCGGAGGCCACCCTCCCCCTTGCTGCTCGCGTCCAGAACAGAGGAGGAGGAGAGAGAAGAGAGATTGGAGAAAGGGAGAGAAAGGGGGACAGGAGAGAGAGAGAGAGAGAGAGAGAGAGAGAGAGAGAGAGAGAGGAAGAGATTCCCTTTGGCTGTTACATCTCGGAAACAATGCTCAAATAATCAACAGTAAAAAGGTAATTAATATAATAATATACATGGAAAAGAAATTACAGAAATGACAGCGGGACCCGCCATTGGGCATGGCGGCCGACACGCCGCATGGCGGTGTGGCCGGCGCAGCTGCCGCCACATCCAGGCATGGCCGCGGCAGGCTACCGCCACCCCGCATGGCCGGAGGTGCGCGCTATTGCATGTGCACGATATTGCATGTGCTGCGCGTGCATGTTATATATATACATGTATAATATATATATGCATGTGAATATATACATTTTAAAATTCAAAATTGTATCAAATTTTACAAAATTGCAAATTTAAAATTTATCAAGTTTTAATAATCGTTTGTAGGGCAAACTAAAGTTTCTAAAGTTAGAAACTATGAGATAATGAAAAACATAAAATACATGTAAAGTGAATCTTGGCATGTAAAGTGAATTAGAGATTGATTTGAAGCTACACTTATATAATCTATATTAACAACCCACGCAAAAATACAAACTTATCTTGAAAACGTATGGAATCCATATCAACCGATGACATGTAAAATGAATTTATAGAACCATGCCATGTCACTCCATGCTCATATTTAGGAAAGGAGAAGAAATCTCGATGTCTTATCAGAGGGTCGTAGCTATAAATAATTCCAAAATGAAGATGTTCTTCACCCCTCACACAGCACAAACATCAAACGAAAGTAGCAGAGTTCAAACCCTACAATACAAGCATGAAGACCTCATAGTCGTTTCATATAGTCATGTGCCTTAGGGGAATTGAAAAGTACATAACATGTGGGTGCTAGCTAGCTAGCCGCGTTGCCTCCGGCATGCACCGCACAAGCATTCCATACGGACGTGCAACTCTAGTGTACACCTTGTCATTGTGAGACAATTTTCGAGATATGCGATCCTTGCGTGGAGAACCATCATGTTTGCATCTGCTGCCATTGGAAAAGGATCATCCATCCACGATGCCATACGACAATCATTTATCTGTTTTGCACAGGATAGAAAGTTAGGTTACATCCTAAAATAAATTCGTTCTATATGAAGGTAAGTAAACACACTGTGTATAGAGGACATCGGTAGAATCTTCGTCCGGTCCAACCAAAGACAGGCCTATCGAAGGTCTGCAACACTGCATCAATTCCACAAGCACACTTGGGCCAGTCCCGAAGATAGTGATGGCCGAGCCGTGCCATGATTGACTCCGTGCGATAGTTCTGTTTCATTTTGATGGGAAGGTCCTCCGATGGGTGATGGGTGTGGCCTCCTGGGCTAGACGATTCCCACCAACTTGGCCTAATCCATGCGTTCGTGGACCTTTGCTCGGCCATCCTACTACGATAGTGGCAGACAGTATCACATGGGCATGCCGTGCATAGACGCGTTAATGGCAAGTGATAAATGCGAAGTAAATAGAAGCAATACAATGTCACTATTTCTCATAATGGTAAATGCAATGACAAAAATTCTACGGAAAACAATTTTTTTATTAGCTTTTGCCGTTTTGACTTTTCTTTTTTACAATTTGAATGATTGATCCGTGATATTATTTTATTAGTGTTTACGTTGATTTTGCATTGGAAAAACATATTTAACTAAAACTTGCCAAAAATTACACCGAGTCGACGATAAATGTTCGCATTTCTCGCCAAGCCGTCCAATCCACTTAATAACATAAGTCTATGAAATTGCATGATTACACTTAGCGCCGACGACCCCTTGTCGTGTATGCACTTGGCGTGTAATGGTCTGGTGGATGCGTCGTATGTTGTCCTGCAGATTGAGAAGGTCCAAACCGAATGTTAGTTTGCTTCGCGGTTGGGATATACCCGGACTGTGAACTTATGGTGTACGCAGACCCACCATAGTGTGAAAACCCCCTCATTATGCTTTGTTCATAAAGGGTTTCGTGTCAGTGCACAACTTGTGAAGGGACGTCGTGGGGGTTTGCTCCCCGTGTTGCAAATGTGAAGGGAAGGCGTAGGGGGTTTGTTGTTAATGCCAGTTAGACCCCCTAGGCTGTGCCGGATGTGGCATAGGAATGTTGCATCCACCCATGAGTTCTTGGAAGTTAAGGTTGGATACATATGTACTATCCAGCATAGCTGCTCCCATGTTTGCCCAATTGATATCAAATTGGGTATCCTGTGTGCTGAGATAGTCGTCGTACTCTTCTGAAGAAGGCGCTAAGTTAATATGAAACCCCTCCTGATGACCTGCCCCAGCTGGAGGTGAAGAATGTTGGCCGGTGTATTCAAATTGTGTCGATGTAGAAGCTCGGGGAGGTTGAGATTGTCGGCGTGGAGCTGAACGGGGTGGTGTACGCCTGTCGAAGGACTGAGATCTCACAGGAGCAGCAGATATTGGAGGATATGGTGACTCGGAAATGCGATGCATAGATTCTTCTCGTCTTGGGCTATCTCTTTTGCGGTTTGTGCGCGATCTATTCCCGCCGACCCCCTAAACGCTCTCGTAATCTGAGATCCGGCCCTTCTAATAAGGGCCCTCAATGAATTTGTAAAAAATTGGCCGGTCCGCTGTGTTTGCGATACAAGCTTCATTGCATGGTCTTGCAACGAATCGACCTCCTATGTCTGCAACAACCATGTCATCTAGTATTCAGAACGAGTTATGAAGTAGGCAATATAGCTGAAACTATCGAAGAGTGTACATCATACTAGAACATGGACGCGTTGGGCATAGCCCTCTGGTTGTCGGAGCGGTGCTGTTACTGCCTGTGGTACTGCAAGATGACATCTCGTCCTTGGACGGTACCATTCCATGTACCCTAAATATCAATCTTGTGCGCGGGTCCAACAGGATACCACATTTGATCAGTAGCCAGTTCAGTCCACCGCTCGATGTGGGTGCTGTGGATGTTAGCTCAATCACTGTTGTGGTCGGATGAACTAAGCCTGAAAAAATACTTATACGTTACATTATGAGTGGTACAAATATATGAAATATATAACATATGATGCATACCATGGGAGTTGCCCGGATGCCGAGGAGATGGGAGTGGAAATGTTTGCCGGTAGCCAAATTGTCGTTGAACGCGTTCCGGCGAGTATCCTTCCACGGCATTCATGCAGACTAGATAACAGGTCGTCATCCAATAGTCTGCACTCTCAGTACATGTGCTTACTAGCAAGCCCCCCGTGTCAATATCATATGTTGCTAGATGGCAGAATGGATCCCACGTAACTTGGTCATCTACCAGAAGGTTTAGATCTGACACAAGCCGCATGTAAGATGCCCTATCGACTTCTTTCAACCGTCGCAACCTTGCATGCAATCATCTATATCCCATTGTTGGTCTACATGCCGGGGTGAGGAATGTCCCATCCACAAAATTGACAGGACGACAGTGCCGAAAGGCCTCTATACACTGACCAAAAGACCAAAACAGGCGCATTAAGAAGAAGTGGTTCGAAGCGACACTTCCATCGGGGAGGTATATTGGCTCACGTGCAGAAACATAGCATGTTCCAGAATTGCTCTCTTGTATCTTGCGCAGGAGACGGGGAGACTAGTTGTATGACTCCTTATAATCTCCGAACAACTTTTTAAGTGCCTTTTGCTTGGCTTACCATGCTTGGTGATATGTAATTGACATGCCAGTGCGGTTCTGCATCTCGGCCATTATGGAGTGTGGTTTCATGGAGATATCGGCTTGAATAGCAGTTAGCAACATCTGCGCTATGAATTTCGAATCCACATTACTGCTAATGTTGCGTACCAACTCCTCCGTACAAGTGTGCGGCTCGTACCTACTGATTATGAAGTGGTGCTCATGTTTTGAGCACTGCGGCTTCTTTACGCACTTCACCTCGTACGCGGCGGGTCCGCATCATGCCACAGTGTGCTCGCGCCGTGCGATGACACCAAAGTTGTTGACAAAGTGTATTACCTCGTCCTTCGTACTAAACTCTTGACCCACTGTTATGTCACGGTGCATATACTCCCATTTGGAAATATTGGAGTGATCACTGATCACCTAATTCGAAGCATCCAGAGCGTGATAATACGCTATGGCAGGCATCGGGTCGTCTTCTTCTTCGACATCGTTTTCACCCCTTCATGGAAATCTTCCCCTATAGTCTGTGCATCTATCTCTCCCTCCTCCATTGAGATATCCGGCTCTGTGTCTATAGAAAATGCCTTGACACCGGTCATGATACTACCCTGGCATGTAGACCAACAATGGGATATAGATGGTTGCATGCAAGGTTGCGACGGTTGAAAGAAGTCGACAGGGCATCTTACATGCGGCTTGTGTCAGATCTAAACCTTATGGTAGATGACCAAGTTACGTGGGATCCATTCTGCCATCTAGCAACATATGATATTGACACGGGGGGCTTGCTAGCAAGCACATGTAATGAGAGTGCAGACTATTGGATGACGACCTGTTATCTAGTCTGCATGAATGCCGTGGAAGGATACTCGCCTGAACGCGTTCAACGACAATTTGGCTACCGGCAAACATTTCAACTCCCACCTCCTCGGCATCCGGACAACTCCTATGGTATGCATCATATATTATATATTTCATATATTTGTACCACTCATAATGTAACGTACAAGTATTTTTTTCAGGCTTAATTCATCCGACCACAACCGTGATTGGGCCCACATCCGCAGCACCCACATCGAGCGGTGGACTGAACTGGCTACTGATCAAATGTGGTATCCTGTTGGACCCGCGCACAAGACTGATATTTGGGGTACATGGAATGGTACCGCCCAAGGACGAGATGTCATCTTGCAGTACCACAGGCAGCAGCAGCACCGCTGCGACAACCAGAGGGCTATGCCCACGCGTCCATGTTTTAGTATGATGCGCACTCTCCAATAATTCAGCTATATTGCCTACTTTATAACTCTTTCTGAATACCAGATGACATGGTTGTTGCAGACACAGGAGGCTGATTCGTTGCATGGCCATGTAATGGAGTTTGTATCGTAAACACAGCGGGCAGGCCAATCTTCTGCAAATTTATTGAGGGCCCTCATTAGAAGGGCCGGATCTCGGATTACGGGAGCAATTAGGGGGGTCGGCGGGCATAGATCGCGCACAAACCGAAAAAGAGATAGCCCAAGGCGAGAAGAATCTGTGCATCGCATTTCCGAGTCACCACCTCCTGCAGTATCTGCTGCTCCTGCGAGATCTCAGTCCATGGACAGGCGTACACCACCCCGTTCAGCTCCACGCCGACAATCTCAACCTCCCTGAGTTTCTACATCGACACACATCAAATACACCGGCCAACATTCTTCACCTCCAGCTGGGGCAAGTCATCAGGAGGGGTTTCATATTAACTTAGTGTCATCTTTAGAAGAGTACGATAACTATCTCAGCACACAGGATACCCAATTTGATATCAATTGGACAAACATAGGAGCATCTATGCTGGATAGTACATATGCATCTAACCTTAGCTTCCAAGAACTCACGGGTGGATGCAACATTCCTATGCCACATCCGGCACAGCCTAGGGGGTCTAACTGGCATGAGCAACAAACCCCCTACGCCTTCCCTTCACATTTGCAACACGGGGAGCAAACCCCCCATGGCGTCCCTTCACAGGTTGTGCACGGACACGAAACCCTTTATGAGAAAGCATAATGAGGGGGTTTTCACTCTATGGTGGGTCTGCGTACGCCATAAGTCACAGCCCGGGTATATCCCAACCGCGAAGCAAACTGACCTTCGGTTTGGACATTCTCAGGCTACAGGACAACGTACGACGCATCCACCAGACCATTACGCCCCAAGTGCATACACGACAAGGGGTCGTCGGCGCTAAGTGTAATCATGTAATTTCATGGACTTATGTTATTAAGTGGATTCGGCGGTTTGGCGAGAAAAAATGCAAACATTTATCGTCTCGGCGTAATTTTTGGCAAGTTTTTGTTAAATATGTTTTTCCAATGCGAAATCAACGTAAAACACTAATAAAATAATATCACGGATCAATCAATCAAATTGTAAAAAAGAAAAGTTAAAACGGCAAAAGCTGATAAAAAAATTGTTCTCTGTAGAATTATTGTCATTGCATTTACCATTATGAGAAATAGTGACATTGTATTACTTCTATTTACTTCGCACTTATCACTTGCCATTAACACGTCTATGCACGACATGCCCACGTGATACTTCTGCCACTATCGTAGTAGATGGCCAAACAAAGGTCCACCAACGCATGGATTAGTCCAAGTTGGTGAGAATCGTTCGGCCGAGGAGGCCACACCCATCACCCATCGGAGGACCTTCCCATCAAAATGAAACAGAACTACCGCACGGAGTCAATCATGCTACGGCTCGGCCATCACTATCTTCGGGACTGGTCCAAGTGTGCTTGTGGAATTGATACAGTGGTGCAGACCTTCGATAGGCCTGTCTCTGGTTGAACCAGATGGAGATTCTACCGATGTCCTCTATACGCGGTGAGTTTACTTATCTTCATATAGAACGAATTTATTTTAGAATGTAACCTAACTTTCTATCCTGTGTAAAACAGATAAATGATTGTCGTATGGCATCGTGCATGGATGATCCTTTTCCAATGGCAGCAAATGCAAACATGATGGTTCTCCACGCAAGGATCGCAAATCTCGAAAACTGTCTCGAAATGACAAGGTGTACACTAGAGTTGCACGTCCGTACAGAATGCTTATGCGGTGCATGCCGGAGGCAATGCGGCTAGCTAGCTGGCACCCACATGTTACGTACTTTTTAATTCCCCTAAGGCACGCGACTATATGAAACGACTATAAGATCTTCATGCTTGTATTGTAGGGTTTGAACTCTGCTACTTTCGTTTGATGTTTGTGTTGTGTGAGGGGTGAAGAACATCTTCATTTTGGGATTATTTATAGCTATGACCCTCTGATAAGACATCGAGATTTCTTCTCCTTTCCTAAATATGAGCATGGAGTGACATGGCATGGTTCTATAAATTCATTTTACATGTCATCGGTTGATATGGATTCCATACGTTTCCAAGATAAGTTTGTATTTTTGCTTGGGTTGTTAAGATTGATCATATAAGTGTAACTTCAAAGCAATCTCTAATTCACTTTACATGCCAAGATTCACTTTACATGTATTTTATGTTTTTATTTATCTCATAGTCTCTAACTTTAGAAACTTTAGTTTGCCCTACAAACGACTATAAGAGTTAAGACTTCAAAAAATTTTAAATTTGCAATTTGTAAAATTTGATACAATTTTGAATTTTAAAATGTAAATATTGACATGCAAATATATTATACATGTATATATTCACATGCACGCGTATCTCCGGCAGCACATGCAATACCGCGCACCTCCGGCCACACGGGGTGGCGGCAGCCTGCCGCGGCCACGCCGGGTGGCAGTAGCAGCTGCGCCCGCCACACCCGGTGGTGGCTGCAGCCACACCCCGTGGCGGCAACAGAGCTGCCGCCATGCGGTGTGTCGGCCGCCATGCCCGGTGGTAGGTCCCGCTGTCATTTTTGTAATTTCTTTTCCAAGTGGATTATTATATTAATTACCTTTTTACTGTTGATTATTTGAGCAATTTTTCCCTTGTTCTTTGTCTTTGCTGCCTATTTGTGTTGTTAGCTGTTGCGAAAATTGCCGATTGCTCCCAATTGCCAGATGTCGATCCCTTTTTTCTGTTGCTGGTAGTTTGCTTTTATAGGGTGGTAGAGATACATATAGGTACGCGAAAAGATAAAACCCAAGTTTGTTATGAAGACTTATCTTCTAATTAATTATATGCCTATGTTTATTGGCTATGTTTCCAGGGAAGCATCGCAACTTCTATGCCTATGTTTATTGGCTATGTTGCCGGCTCGATCACCACCTCTGGTCAATTATTCCCAACAATCGGGTGCTCTAGAACTTCAAATGAAAATACATGGTCTCTCTACAATCCCATTTATATGATAGGCCCGACCCCTTTCCTCCTATCCCCCTTTAGGAGCGGGATCTGCCTAAGAACGATATGTGGTGGTACCGAACGCACGGACTCGTCATCACCTATCTTTCCAGGGAAGCATCGCAACTTATATGCCTACGTTTATTGGCTATGTTGCCGGCTCGATCACCACCTCTGGTCAATCCTTCCCAACAGAAGACCATCAGATGGTTCAAACCATTTACCTGAAATGTTCGATACCACCAGTTGAATCATTGATTGTTGTCATGCTCCAGCTTGCGTCGATTGGGCATCCTCCGTGACGCCGTGTGTATGCTTGAAATTCGTGTCTCCCCCTTGATTTTCCACATTTCAACCTTGGCACTGATACCACTTGTTAGAAATCGCCGCAAATGTAATATCATGAATGACATCATCAGACATGACGTCTTGTTACACATTTCGGCTTACGTCAACATCTGTGGGGCTATGATTATGGGCGCTTCCCCAAATCCATAGTGTCGTAGCATATCGGCTCCCTAGATCATGGTCATAGACCAGCCATGACCCCTTCAGATCTACTCGCTCTGTCCCAAAAAGAATGTCATTCTAGCATTTAAATGGAGAGACACTACAAGGGATTCTACATATTGCCACACAGTGATTGCAACAAAATAAATTTCGTTGCTATAGCCAATGCTATTGCCACATAATATTTTTTTGTGGTAATAAGTTTCCTATATCGCAACAATCGTGAATTGTTGTATTATTTATTATTTTTGTTGTAATAAATTGAATGTATTGCAATGAAAATGAAATTGTTGCATTAACTAGCTACTATTGCAATAAAAAAATAAATTGATGAAATAACTAACTTCTATCACAACAAAATTATATTGTTGCAAAAAAATTTCACCTATTGCAATGATTACAGGTGGTTGATTATTACTATGGGTAGCAACGATTTTGATTTCATTGCAATATATACCTATTGCAACAATATTTGGCATATTGCAATATTTATTTCGTTACAATATGTTCATGAAAAAAGGTCAAAATGAAAACATGATATATTTTAGACAAATAGTCATGCGAGGTGAGCTGGTTAGGTGAGGTTACTCTAAGTCAAGGGGTTGTGGGTTCGAATCTTAAAATCTACGTATTTGTTTTTCTATGTGACTTATTGGTTGTTGCAATAAGTTTTTACCACGAATTTCATTTTGTTGCATTATGATATTGCTATGAAATAATATCTGTTGCAATAAGTTACATCAACCATTTCACAAACGTGGCGATAACCTATTGCAACAACCATATTGTTGTAATAAAGAAACTTATTGCCATTATTTGATATCGTTGGAACTTCTTATTACTACAGAGATTATTACAACGATTTTACTTTTGTTGCAATATGCACATATTGCCACCATTTTGGGTTTAATGCAACAAAAATTGCCGTTGCAATAGGTTGAATTCCTTGTAGTGAGACTAATATCTAAGCTAATGACATATGTGCCCTTGGTCATTTGGGAAAAGAAACATAATTAATGCACATGCAAGACTAACAATTGAGCATTAAGGGTGGTGGGTGCTTGTGTTGGAGTGGAGTAATAAAAAGAGTGGGACCCATAACATAGGATGACGTTCTTTGTGAGACAAGTTTTAAATGCTAGAATGACATTTTTTAGGGGACGAAGGGAATATACTACTAGTGTGCCGTTATTGTCGTAGGTTACAATAGGTGATTAGGGTCACCTCCCTTTATATAGTGGACGCCAAACTAAGAATCTCACAACGCCGCCGCTGCGCGCGTCGCGCCGCCGCCGCCGACGCCGCTGCTCGCCACCGCCCGTCGACGGCCCGTCGATCTACTCTTCTCCACCACTCTAATTTGCTCGATTTGTAGCTTACGGAGCTTTTTTCACTTTGTTTATACTGTTTTTTCAGTACTTCTGAACGGTGAAATTTCTATACAATCGTACCGAAATTTCTGTATAATCGTACTGAAAAAAGGGGCGCCTGCACAAAACGCAAAATGCAGGCGCCTGCACTGTAGTCGGTCCCATAGTATAATACTAACATTTAAAAGTTGAAGACATATGGTAGCCAATAAAAAAAAGCTACGCGCTTTGTCTTTCAAAATCTTACTTTTATCTATTGTAACCTTTATGAAAAGCTCTTAAAATTACGTAAACGCACCAGTGCAGGGCGGCAGGCGCCTGCTAGCTAGCGCCTCCCAATAATTTTATGCCGAAATTGAACTTGCTTATATCCTTCTAGATCCATTTAACACCTGAATTTGACCTAGAAATTAAATTGCAGTAAAATCTTGTACGCTAATTAGTGTGTTCCTATAAAATATTAACTTGTTTGCTCACATATACAGTATTTTCCCTACTTATCATACAAAGGATAGAATAAGAATGGCAAACATATAAAAACGGAAAATTGGAGCTACGACACCGCAAAAGTGGTGATTATGTTTTGTGATATCACGAAGTCGATGTTTTAGTATTTTTTTGGTTTCGTTTGTATTTTAAATTGTTTTGTTTTAAAATTTATTCGGTTTTGGTATTTCAAATGCTTAATTTATGAAATTCATGGTGCAATATATACTTGTATTTGGTTTTTTTTTTGCTCTTATATATATGTTATATATTTGTTTTGAATATTTTTACCATCGTATAAATGTACTATGACATAGTACTCGAAATTTACAATATTATATATTAGACAAAGAACTGATTTCAGAGTGATCATCCTCTTTTGTAACTATCGTAGCACTAATTTTAAAATCGTTGAACTTGTAGTCAATCGAATGTAGTTGAACGACGGAAGTATCGATCATAATCAATCACATAGTCCAGTTCTGGTTGCCAGGATGGCAATATTTCCTTCTACTCTTAGTCAAGCATTCCACGTCAGGCTTGGTATCTCATGAAAGATACGGATCGCATACACGAAATTATGCTGCTTAGCAGTGATTTCCTTTTTCCATTTAGAAGTGTGCGCAAGGATGCTTTCCTAAGACAGTTTTTATAGCCCTTTCTATAGGGAGAAAGAAGACATTAAGGCCTTGTTCGTTTCAGCTTTTAAAAGTTGCAGACGGTAGCCAATAAAAAAGCTACACGCTTTGTCTTTCAAAATCTTACTTTTATATCTATTATAACCTTTATCAAAAGCTCTTAAAATAACATAAATAGTATTTTAGAATTAAACACACTTTTCTTTGATGGTATAAATAATATTTTCTACTTTATAATAGTATTTTGAAGAGTTCACATTTACAACGGAAACAAGGTTACGTACAATTTTCTCTCGGTTATACATTAAGAGTATAGCCTAGCTATTGCCCGCGACTAGCTAGCTTATGAACAACATAGTTACGATTGCAGGGCAACACTACAGGTCTGTTTGGATTGCAAGCATATTTTGTCACAGCTAATATTAGCTACGCAAATGTGGTCGGGTCGACAAAAATTTGAGTCTATGGCGTGTGTCAGATGGATAAAAAAGTGTGGCAAGACATTATTATGGCACGAAGCAAGCACCACTAAAAAGCTATGGCACGTCCAAGATTAGCTTAGACAAATTTAGACACAAACCAAACAATCCCTACCCCTTGACACGGTCCAAATTTATTGGAATTTATACATGCGCAAGAAGCTTTTCTCTAGTTAACAACCTACAAGACCTGCGTACTAGATCTTCCTCTGATTCAATAATTTGCTTCTACAAGCCCCAAACCGGATGCCTCAACACAGTCCAAATCTTCTGCATGTAGTGCAGGACTTTGGATGGGGAGTTGGAGACCATGCACGTATAATCTGCTGAACCACTGCCGCGTGGGTCTAGACTCACATGGCCCATGATCTCACACCTGCCAGCCCTGTTTTTTTTTTTTTTTATTCATGTGGTTCCACCAAGCCCATAATAAAGCAATAGATGCTATCTTGCACATTTACACATGAATTCCAATTTCCTCCAAGATTAATTTAGGGAGAGGGAGGTCTAGAGATTAATTACCAGTTTTAGTCTAACATGCTCAAGTACATATCCCTCAATACTTGATAAATTTGCACTTGAGAAAACAGTGAGCTACATTTTCGTCCATTCTATGACAAATTAGCAGGGCAAAGTGTATCGATATATATCCCTCTTATGCAGGTTTCAAATCTCGTTTCCATCGCAAATCCCACTCGTGCACCTCATGGCGCAACACCACCATCCCCCGTGCCGTGGGCGGAGGCAGCCAACGGCGGAAAAATACCCGAAATAATCAACAGTTAAATAGAAATTAATAAAATAATCCACTGTAAAAGGAAATTACAAAAATATCCCCGGGTCCCGCCACCCCGGGTGGCTGCCGCCACTGGGCACGGCCGCAGCTGAGCTGCCGCCACTGGGCACGGCCGCAGCTGAGCTGCCGCCACCCGGGGTGGCCGGCGCTGAGCTGCCGCCACCCGGTGCGGCCGCAGCTCAGCTGCCGCCACCCCGCGTGGCCGCGACAGGCCGGCCGCTTTCCCCGCGCTTTTCGCCTACGGTTGCATGTGATAATGTATATTATATGTGTATAGTATGTATATGTATATATATATATATATGTATAATATGTATAGTGCATGTGTTATATATGTATAATATGTATACTGCATGCCATTTTACTAATATTATGTATAATATTATATTTTAATATAAATATATGATAAATATATACTAAATTATTTATAGTTGTCCAAAAATATATAGTAGGTGGCGTCTAATTTTATTGATAATTGATTAGTAAAATGGCATGTCTAAAATAATTTACGTTGGGAGGTAGGTTTCGTTCGAAGAAAGCCACCCGCAATTTCCCCAGTGCAGTGAGCTCGTCAGATCACAATCACATGAACCACGATCACACACGCACACGCTTCTCGCTGCACCTTCCGCTCAATTTGCTCCCGTTGACTGACCGAGACCAAGACCACAGCGACCTGGAGCTTCTCCCATGCCACGTTGCATGTACGTGGCGTATATTTATATACACATGTGACCGGATAGCATATGGCATATATACATTATAATATATGTATAATATAGATATATTTATATACACATGTGACCGGATAGCTTCTCCCATGCCACGTATAATTTTAATATATATGATAAATATATGGGCGAAGTAAAATTTGATACATGTATAAGCATGTGAATATACATTTTAAAACTCAAAATTGTATCTAATTTTACAAAATTGCAAATTTAAAATTTTAGCAAGTGTTAATAGTCGTTTGTACGGCAAACTAAAATTTGTAAAGTTAGAATCTCTCTCCCGGACTCCTGTCTTTTTCGCTTGGCACTGACCGAGCTAGCTCAGCCGCAGCACCTCACGGCTCACGCTGGTGCCTCGCCAGCCTCGGTCGCCTCCTCGCTGCGGCCTCCCTTCCACCACGCCGGTGAGATCCTCTGCCCCTCTCCCTTCAGCAGTGCTTCTTCTTCTGCTTACTCTCGCTTCATTTCTTTGTTAGTCTTCAATCTTCACCAGACAGGCAGACACGACGCCCGAAGCCGCCGGAGTTTGTCGCCAAGGCCAGAGTGTCCCCCGCACCGGAAGCACGGCCACATCGCCACGCCACCACGGCCGCTCCCTGCCAGATCCAGTACCCCAGCGAGCTCCACCTCCACCTCCGAAAGCCCGTCCACCCCTCCTGCTTAGCATACAATATATACATACAATATATACATACAATATTAAGTACTAATATATATACACAAGATTAGCATAGAATATTATTATGTCAAAATTAACTCTTGCATATACGTACTGCAATAACACTATTTATTAGCAAGTAGATCAAACTTAAATTCCAAAATATTCCCTCACGCTGAAAGCGAAAAATATCAGCGAACTGACACTCCTCGTGAATCCCCCAACTGAGGTATCAGCGAATAATATACCTGAACTGAACGAACTGAAAAGAATTGAAAGCGAGAGAGTGAGTGTGTGAAGGCTGCTCTGCGTGTGAAGCCTGCGCGTGTGTGAAATGAACTGAAAGCGAGAGTGCTGCGTGTGTGAAGGCGAACGAACGGCAGAACGCGATATATATACACTAAATTTTTTGATCACTGTGACCTCTAATCGATATTAATTAGCGTAAATCATGCACTTACTGTTTGCTTAATTAAAAAGTCAGCACTATTTTGTCGGTGGAGATTATTTTATTATTTTTTCTACACTGTTTTGTCGGTGGATATTATTTTATTATTTTTTCCCGCACTATTTTGTCGGCACGACCTTTTTTAATAATTTTTTTTGCCGCATGCGATAACGGGACGCGGGGCCGGTCGGGTCAGCCGAGCTGCCGCCACCCGGGGCGGCTGCAGCTGAGCGCCGGCCACACCGGGTGGCGGCAGCTCTGCTGCGGCCGTCCCAGGTGGCGGCAGCTCGGCTGCCGCCGCGCCCGGTGGCGGCAGCCACCCGGGGTGGCGGGCACCGGTGCTACTTTTGTAATTTTTTTTTCCTGTGGATTATTTTATAAATTTTCTATTAACCGTTGATTATTTGGGGTATTTTTCCGGCCCATGGGGGCTCCTCTTCAGATCCACTCGTTCGCTGACGAGGTGGCCGCCGGGGTTGGCGGCTAGCCCAACTCCACACAGATTTGGTGGCCCTCCTGTTCGACTCTCCCTTATTTTTTTTTCTCAATCATTCATGATCTCGAATAGAGGTGGCCAAACAGGCCGAACTGGATGGTCACGAGATTTTGGTTGAGATAACGGTCTATGCGAAAATTTTAGATGATTGATAATCTACCTGTGCGGTCTAAACATTGTGCACCATACTAACAAGGCCGAAGACGCTGCCAACCTCTAGTTGTCTTTTGGTACAAATCTCTCTAAAATTGGAACATCCAAACTAGGGATGCAAATGGGTTGGCCCTAGGGTCACCTTTGCCCTGCCTAGTTCATTTATTTGTACTAAATAGAATAGGAATCAAGTTTTTAGTACAAACAAATAAATTAGAGAGGATCAAAGATGGTCCTAGAGTTGACCCATTTGCATCCCTAATCCAAACAGAGCTTCACAATAGAGAAGTCGATGGCAGTTCTCCTGCCACTCTTTTTTAAAAAATAGAGTAAAATGCACCGGCGTCTCTAAACTATTAGTCGATTATCATCCAGTCCATATTATTTGAAATTACAGTTTTGGGTCCCTAATCTTTTTGAGTGGATTCGTCCTGGTCCAAACCTGCCATGTGACAGCCCTAGAGATGACGTGGCGCTGACATGGCCGTCCATGTCACATAAATTACTTTAAAAATTAAGAAAAAACCTAAAAAATTTAGAAATCCTAAAAATACGGGAAATCATAAAACAATTAGGAAAATTCATAAAAAAATAAGAAAAAAGTAGCACTTGATGGCTCCCACACACCACGACGCTAGAGGTTTTGCGCTTATAGAGGGATTAAAGGCGACCACACTGCCTTTATCTTTCTTTTAATAATTTTATGATTTTTTCATATGTTTATGCTTTTTTAATAATTTTCCATGATTTTTTATTGATTTTCCCTTTTTAAATGTTTTTTCATATTTTTATGATTCTTTTGATATTTTCAACTCCCTCCATTCCAAAATATAAGGCATATTTTGACTCCACAAAAGTCTTTAAAGTTAGAGCTTGACTGTTAGATTTCTCTATTATATATTATAAATTGTTACAATATAGTATTGTATAAAAAAGCGCTTTGGAATATGAACAATTTGGTACAACTTTGATATACTAACAATGCATATTATTTGATTTGTTTATGGTCAAAACTTACTAAGTTTTACTTTTCTCCGGTCAAAATACGTCTTATATTTTGGAACGACGGGAGTATATGTTTCTAATGATTTTCCTGCATTTTATTTTTTCTTTTTTTTCATGATTTTAATAATTTCCCATTTTTAAGTGATTTTTAAAACGGGGAATCCCTGTATTTTTATGTTTTTTTAATGATTTCCCCCTTTTAAAACTAATTTACCTGACATGTCAGCGCCACATCAGCTCTAGGGCTGTCACGTGACAAGTTTGGACCGGGGCGGCCCCACTTAAAAAGATTAGGGACCTAAAACTGCAGTTTCAGATAATGGGGACCTAGATGAGAATCGACTAATAGTTTAGAGACCACCCATGTATTTTACTCAAAAAATATAATATGTATCAATGTGCATCCAACGGTTAACGAACAAAAGCCAACACTTTGCATATACCACAACCACCGATAACGGGTAATAACCAACCGGTTTCAAAGTACATTAGCTACCCAGTTTGATCCAACATTCATTATTCAGGACAACACACGTCCACAAAGTATTACACAAGCTAAGGCAGTTTGTGTTAAGGTGATTAGCTCAAGTGATGAGCAAAAGTGCAGACTATGCCCTTTCCTGCAGGCTCCAAGCATCGCCTAAAAAAAAAAATCCAAAATAGCATATGTGGGTCAAAGACTCAACAAAGTACATAATAGCGAGGCTTAAATATATACACAATCCCTATTGACATAATCATCAATCCCGCGCCACCCTATTAATATGCAATGCAGATTTGCAGTGTAATGTTATACATGATGATCTTTGACCGTTGCACGCACCGGTATCTGAGCGTACGCCTGCTCAGTTTCATAATATTTGTCAGCTGCACATACCTTGGAGACATGTATGTTAGTCATTCTTTTATACAAGTGTTTCGCTCTTGTTCTCATTACATATATCAATACTAGATCTATCTAGCAAGAGCAAGAACGATGCAGTTCCATTAAAGAATTCCTAGCATGTATGTCTCCTCGGTATGCGAAGCGAACATGCATAGCGAAACGAAGGTAGCAATAAGGACACGTAAGATGTTTATATTCTAATTATCATATTTAGCTTATTATATAATTTTGCGAGCTTTTCAAGATGGACACAATAGCCGAGTCTCTATTGTCTGACTTGTTTTAGAGAGTTATTAGGAACGTGTGTTGGATTGGAAAACTAAATTATCTATATTTTAAACAAAAATAAGTAAATAAGCAAATAAGTGAAATAAATTGTACGGAATTGGTATGTTAGAGACGAAAATACTAGAAAATTACATATTAATTGAAAAGAAAAGGAAAGATCAACACTTTTGATTATTGTGGCCCTGAATTATAGCATAGCAGTTTAGATTAAAATAATAGTCCATTCAACTGCAATAATAAAATAAAATGAATTTTAAAGAAATCAATATCAAATACAACGTAGGATAAAGGTCATATCAAATACTAGATCTAGCCGCTCAAATGCACACGGAACTGTTCGCCCTTCGAATATGGATAGCCTTTCTAGAGAAAATTGAGTTTCTTGCCACTTGAAACGTTGCCGCAAGCAAATTTGCCCCTCTCGGCATGACGATGGCAAAAAAGCCACCGTAAACAATTTCCGCACACATATTTGCCATTTCGGAACATTTTCGCCTAATACACGAGCCAAATACGCTAAAAATATAGAAAAAAGTGGGCCCACATGTCATCCTCTTCTTCCTCTTCCTCCTTCCTTCCTGTCTCTTCTGCGGTGGACAAGGCGGAGGCGGCAGCGGCGACAGGCGGACGGCGCGGCGGCGCAAGCTCGGCGACGGCGGCGCGAGCTCGGCGACGGTGGCAGCGGGAGCCGCCGCGTGCCCGGGCGCCGATGACGAGACGGCGGCCATGGGGGCAACGCAGATCCATAGGCGAAGCTGCCCGCCGCACCGCCCTCCCACCGCCGCCGCCGCCGCCGTCACCTCCACAATTGCGCCGAGCTCGCGCCACCGCCGCCGTCGGGCTTGTCACCACCGCCTCCACCATGTCCACCGGAGAAACGAGAGAAGAGAGAGGACGGAAGGAGGAAGAGGAAGAAGAGGATGACATGTGGGCCCACGTATTTTTCCTGTATTTCTTGCGTATTCAGCTCGTGTATCAGATGAAAATGTCCCGAAATGGCAAATATGCGAGCGAAAATTGTTTGCGGTGGCTTTTTTGCGAGCTTCATGCCAAGTGCGCCAAATTTGTTAGTGGCAGCGTTTTGAGTGGCAAAAACTCAATTTTCTCGCCTTTTCTAATGCAATAAAATAGTGCAACATCGTGTTTTTTTTTCTTGCTAAAGGGGTATTTCCGTGGGTTTGATTTGGCGTCATGTTTATATTGTTGTCTTGAATGATCCGGATGAATTGCTTTCGATGCATATAACACACACAACTCTAGTTTTTGTTTGAGTCGTCTCTATGGCATGCAGCCCTAGCTAGTTTCTGGTTAGATTGGTTCTATAGGGACCAGCGGTTTTTGATCCCTGTGGTCATGGTCGTTTTGTGAAAGAGACCCCAAAGGGTTAAAGCAGCGTAGCGCTTGGCGAAGCACGGCCGGGGTTCGCCTTCTCCGTGAACCATGGGTGCTCCAGCGCCGCCGCGGCGGTGAGCCTCTCGTCGGGGTCGAAGGCGAGCATGCCGGCGAGGAGCTCGCACCCCGTCACCGACAGCTCCGGCAGGCGGAGGCTGAACGCCGCCGCGCAATGCTCGGCGATCCGGTCCCGCAGCTCCGACGGCTCGACGAACAGGGCGTCGTCGCCGAAGAGGGGCTCGCCGGCGAGGATCTCGGACATCACGCACCCCAGGGCCCACATGTCGACGGCGGGGCCGTGGTACCAGCTATCGGCGAGCAGCTCCGGCGAGCTGTAGGCCAGCGTGCCGGGGTTCATCTTCTCCGCCGGCTTCCCGGGCGGCTTGATCGCCGGCGTCGCCATGCCGAAGTCGCAGACCTTGAGCTCGCCGCGCGCGCCGACGAGTACGTTGTCCGGCTTGATGTCGCAGTGTATGACGCCGGCGGCGTGCATTGCCTTGGCTGCGCCGACGAGCTGCCGCATCATGGCGCGCGCCTCCTTCTCCGGCCGCCCGGCGCCGCCGATGTGCTTTGTGAGGCTGGTCGATGTGCGTCGATCGGCCGGATTAAGTAGCGCGCGCGCGCGCGCGCGCGTGGTAGCTAGCTGTACGCGAAACGCCAAAGCAATCAAGCAATGAAGCAAGTCGATCGGAGGAGAGCGAGGCCGAAACCGAGACGGGGACATGAGATGTACTTGACACTGTGCATGAGGTTCCTCGGCCGCCCAGCACCCGGTATTAATTTGGTTCCCTTGAGGCTGCGCGCGGTGGTTAAAAGTCTCGACCGGTTAACCGTTGCGCTCACCGCACAGGCAACCTCAACCGATCAGCTAATTATCAGCGCGCAACAAAATATAAAGCTGAGAGCTTAGCTCTTAGTTGATTTTTTGAGTGTGGATCAGATCAATTGATTAGCAAAAGGGAAATATGAAACATCAGCCGAACCAGAAAATTAGGGCTCTTTTACGGTACCTACTACTAAAAATACTACCACAGTAGTATATTTTAGATCTAACCGTCCATTTCGTAAGGGTGTTGTAAAAAAAATACTACACTTGTAGTATAATATACTAGTCTTGCAGTATAAAAAATCTAGAACTAATCTCAGCTATTGGATTGAGAGGAATGGACGGTCCTCATTACTCAGTAGGTACCGTAAAAGACCCCGAAAATTAACAATGAACCGAAAGTACGTCCAACCCAAATACTTGCACGCACAAGAGCAAAAGATAGATAGTTCATGCAGAGAATGGTACAGAAGAACCAGTACAATAGAGACGAAGGAGTCTCACACGCGCGGTGCTGATCGACCCAAGCACGCAGCAGCTGCACAACCTTGAAAGCAGCATATATATTACGGATCGAGATGTGGACAGTGCACACACGAACCTAGCTAGCTTTCAGCACTTGATTTACTAGAGAAGGGGAAGCACCGACAGGGCGACGGCGACGGCGACGGCGACCGCCGGAATGGAGGTTCCCTGCGTTGCCGGACCTTGGGAGGGCTGCGCCACCGGCTGTTGCAGTGGCAGCAGGGGGGTCGCCTGTGGCGTCGCCAACGCTCGGGAGGGCTGCGTCATCGGGGGTCGGAGTGGCGGCAGCGGGGTCACTTGTGCGTCGCCGGCGGTCAGAGTGACGGCCGTGGAGGCCATGGCGAGGCCGAGCACGCCCAGCGCCGCCGGGATGTTGGGCTCGGCAGCAGCTGCACCCTGGGCCGCCGCCATCTTTCTTGTTCGAAGAAGCAGACAGAGTGAGAGAGAAGCAGAGGGTGTTTCGATAGCAGAGGCAGGCGAGAGCAGCGAGTTTGGCGCAAAGATTTCGTTTCTACATATAGCGTCGCAGAGGGGGTTTCGATAGCGATAGGACAGGGGGTTTTGAACTTTCGACAGGGGGGGGTTTGGGGTTTCGACATCAGAGGGGGTTTCGAGGAAGCTGCAGAGGCTGAGGCCGCAATTTGGAGGCTGAGTTCACATTTGGTGTACAATTTTCTCTCGGTTATACATTACGAGATAGCCTAGCTATTGCCCACGACTAGCTACCTTATGAACAACGGAGTTACCATTGTAGGGCAACACTACGGGTCTGTTTGAATTGAAGCCATGCTCTGGCACAACTAATATTAGGCAAGTGTTGTTAGGTCGGCAAAAAATTGAGTCTATGACATATGGGTCACATGGCTAAGGAAGTATGGTAAGACATGATTATGACACGAACCAAACACCACTAAAAAATTATGGCATGTCCAAGATTTGCTTAGACAAATTTAGACACAAACCAAACAATCCCTACCCCCTTGGCACGGTCCAGATTTACTGGAATTTATACGTGCGCAAGAAGCTTTTCTCTAGTTAACAACCTACACGACCTGCCTACTCTTCCTCTGATTCAATAATTTGCTTATAGAAGCCCCAAATCGGCTGCTTAAACATAGGCCACAGGGCAGACCTTTTGCATGTAGCAGAGGGCTTTGGATGGCGGGCATGCACGTATCATCTGCTGTGCCACAGACGCGTGGGTCCAAACCCAAATGGTGGCCCATGGCCGACAATGAATCCCGGTTGATCTCACACCAGTGTTGGCGGCAGGGGGTGCAGGTAAAGACAGATGGCTCCCCTGCTCTTCTCCAGGGCCAGTCCGGAGACGCCACAAACTCCACACAGATTTGGTGGCCCTCCCATGCGATTCTCCCTTTTTTTTTTTTCTCAATCATTCATGATCTCGAATGGCATTTTTTCGTTGATTCTTTATTTGATTCGCTTAGATTGAATAGATGCAATGGTGTTGTTGCCGATCTGCCTCCTCCGTGGTGCGCTCTCTCTCTCTGTGCTCTGCTCTTGCCGCCCCGTCCATTCGTGGCGTTGTGAGACCAAGGGCAGCAACTGAGAGATAAGAGAATAAGAGAGGAAGAGGGGGAAGGATGAAGAAGTAGGCACGTGGGCTCCATTTAAAAAATATAATAAAAAGGAAATACAAATGCTAGTGTACTCTTTGAAATAGAAAATACGAAACAAGTAGTAAATAAATTTAAAAGATAAAATTTGGTCGGTAGCTACATTTTAATGGGATAATACGATCGACGGTTCGGATCAGTCACAGATAATCTTGGATTTGGTAAAACCCATCAAGAGTACGAGAAACTAGCAATTCTCGGAGTATATTAGATGATTTAATAAAAAAAGGAAAAAGTCTACTTTACCTCCCTCTACTATTGCCTCGGTTTGGTTTTCCTCCCTCTACTCCAAAACCGGGTAAATTATCTCCCTCTACTTTTCATACCGTGCAAATTACCTCCCTCTACTTTTTATACTGGACAAATTACCACCCTCACTTGAAACCACTCCGGTTTTGAGTGATTTGGCGTCCTAATCAACTGTTTTTTGACTAATTAAATTTTAAAAATGATAGAAAGCATAAAAAAATAAATAAAAACATTTTAAGTATATAAAAATATGTAAAATCCAAAAGAGAAATAAAAATATGATATTTGTGTACAAACCTACATTCTATTTTTCAGTTTTCTTTAGTTTTCTAGAATTTATTTTCTCAACAAAAAGCGGAGTTTTGTTGATATGACATCATAATCTTGAGGAAATAAATTATAGAAAACTCAGAGAAACAGAATAAAAGTATGAAAAATCCAAATATTTAATAAAGTGGTGCTTGCATATAGACATACATGCTAAAAATTATATACATGTTTGAGTTTTTTTTATTAAAAATACCTCCAATCATAAATATGAATTTTGGCTTATAGGTTTGTACAAGAATATCATATTTTTAATGCATGTTTGGATTTTACATTTTTATAGGTTTAAAATATTCTAATTTTATCTTTTCTGAGTTTCCTATAATTTTTTAGAATTTAATTAGTCAAAAACCTGTTTTGGAGTGAGGGAGGTAATTTGCACGGTATGAAAAGTAGAGAGAGGTCATTTACCCGGTTTTGGAGTAGAGAGACCAAACAGAGGCAATAGTAGAGGGAGGTAAAGTAGACTTTTTCCTAAAAAAAATTGCGCATGATTTGGATACGATCATAGGAATGAGACGAGCGATCGCTTAACGGGCTGTATCTGGCCCATTCTTGATTGGGCCTGTCACTCCTATCCTTCACCGTTGAATTCCATTCCGTCCGAGTCCACTCCTTCTCTGGCCGGGGTTGCTTCAGATTCTGCCGTCGGCGACCTCGCGCTTCCTTGCCCGCCGCCGGTGCCCCCGTCTCCTCCGCTGGGCGGGCGGTGGAAGCAACTTCACCCCGAATCGAAGCCTTGGGGGAAGGCGTTGGGAACGGAGGCCGGGAGGACACCGTCCAACTTCAAAGGGAGCAAGCTCCGATGTGCAGGCCCAATGCGGAGACCCGCGCTCACGAGGTCCTAGCTCGCAATACCCTAGCGGGGGAATGTAGGGTTTAGAGTCTCTCTATCATCACCGTGTCGAGGCGGGTAAGTTTCCCTCCCTGATGGTTCGTTGATCCCAGCTTCTCCGCGACCACGGCGAGACGATATCCAGACGCCTAATTTTTTAGGAATTTTTTTGGGGTGAATTTCTTCCTGATTTTGACTTGAAACCCTAAAGCGGTCGGTAATAGTTCAAACCCTAAAGCAGTCGGTAATACTTGCTGATCCGCGCCACTGATGTTGTCCTCTGTTACTTGGCTGCAATTTCCTTGTGCAGTCGAATCTGCTTTGACTACTATGGCTTTTGTAGGTTCAATAGCAGGCACCACGCGAATCGCTGTGTCGAGAAAGAGAGGAAAACCGTCGAGACAGATCCATCTCGACGGCCAGCCGTCGAGATTTGGCCGTCGAGACAGCATGGTCGAGACAGACAGTCTTTCTCGACGGCTAAGCCGTCGTGATTAAGTTTTCCCGACGGCTAAACCTAAGCCGTCGAGATACATGAACTGGGCAGGCACGACGTGACGTTGGAGGAAGCCGTCGAGATTTTTTTTAAGCAGGCCGTTGCGCGGCCCAGCCCACCAGTTAGTCACGACGGCCAATAGCCGTCAAGATTTCCTCCATAGGGAAGGATGGCTCTTGCAGGTGGGCCATGGTGGTTATTCACGACGGCTGGCGGCCGTCGTGATGGACTCTCCTCGGGTCCCGGCAGTGGTTGACCTGGCACGTGGGCCATGGAAGCTGTCTCGACGGCCTTCATCTAGCCGTCGAGAATACTTGAAAAACAGCAAAAAAAAATTAAAAATTTGTAAAAATCATAATAATTTTG